>JACXSJ010001159.1:0-92042 GCA_014851325.1 Pentalonia nigronervosa
AAAAAAATACATTTTTATTTCTCATAAAAATTTAATTACATTGTTTTAAGGTGACTCGACTGCGAGCCCTCCTTTTCACGCTACTCAAAGCCATTGTTATATATTATTTTTTTTTTACCATATCATATTTACTTATTGTATATAATGTACAGATTGTAAATTTTCAATAAACGCCATTTAAAAAAAAAAAAAAAAAAAAATGTGATGCGTATAATACAATCACTAATAAAACTGTAATGAATAACAACTGTGGTTTTTAATCCATTGGGTTTCTTTTCTCTCTCCAAAATCGAATTACCCCCCCCCCAACATGCACGCACGGATTCTATTAGGCACGAATAATATTCATTTTTATTCACTAAACACCACTAATGATGATTACGACCGCAACGGAGATGATGATAATAATATAATAACTGCGTGTTATCACTAAATGGTTAATAACAATATCGAGGGATATTGTTATTATGTCTAATCCTCCTGCCCTGCCCATGGACCATAGTGCATTATTATAAAACAATTCGTTGGATTTTCAATCGAATTACAGTTTAGTGTTCTGTTAGGTTTACCAGTGTTATTGTGTGTGGATGTTTCAATTTTTGTTTTTCGTCTCGTCGTTGTACTGCGTTCACGTGTAATCCGTATTTTGAATATAAATAAACAAATACAATTGGTTAGTAATTAATTATTTTTATTCGAGTTAACATAAATAATGTTTGAAATCGCCATCTGAATAAACTTACCCGAAACACATCGTAAGGATTAAGGATTGAGATTCATGCTCGATAAATGTTTCATTCGAACAAAAAAGGATTATAAATAAAATTACGAGCGCAGTCATTTGCATTAATTTTGAATTCGATTTCGTTTGAATCCTTTTAAATGAATCTCATATCCTTGAAAAACGTTTCACGTCAAATATTTACAAGTCTTTATTCAATAAATTATTTATTAATAAGAATGTAAAAGGTTTATTTAACTCATAAATTATGGAACGCATTGTGCACTAAAACATAATGCTATCTAATGTTGTTCGTTCACCGTCCACTAAATGTATATTAAAATACAATTATTACTTGTAACATTTTTTAATGGATTTCAAGTATATTTTGGAGCAACTTCTAGTGGATGTTTGCAAATGATGTCATGATATGTACATTTTAACATGTCCGTATATCATTAACCTTGAACATTTCGCGTAATTCAGTAAATATATACAATTCAATGTATAGTATTACAATATTAGTAATAATATTAAATTACAACAGCTTTTTCTTTAAAAAACAATTGCATACTCAATGAGCAAGAAACGTTCTTTATCGTTTCGATTCAATCACACCGAAAGCACTTTATATTTTAATCTCCGTAAAAAAAATGAATCAAATAATGAATAAAAAAAAAAAATTAAAAAATATTGTTTTATTATTTAGCAACTGTTTTATTCAACTTCTAATAATTAATTAAGTATAATAAAAATTAATTTATCTAAAGAAATATAATTCAACTTCGAGCTTTTCAGTACATTTTACAAATGCATATTTTACCGTTGATCAATCTATTTTCAATTTATAAACATTATAGGTACCAAAAAATAAAAATATTCACGATATTTTAATAACACGAGTTTGCCGTATTATTTATGGTTACCTAGTTTAATTGAATTAGTTATTTTGGAGTAATAAATGTTCGATTGCTGCGAACTGTATACAGTTTATAATAAAACGCTAAAAAATACACTAATTGGGTAGACAATTTTTTTTTTTAAAATACAATCTTGATTAAACAAAAAATATTAGGACGACTTCACGGTCTGATGTTCAATGTGACGTAGAGCTATAATTAATTAATTACGTAGTCCATAATACCATTATATACACACTTAGAGCGTAAATTATAATAACTCAAACTACTAAATAAACGTTTAATCAAATAATATCCGATATTAGTTTTTTAAAAGTTCGTAACATTATTATAAACATCAATAAGGTAACACATTTAATACGGTGAAGATTTATTGTGAGGGAGTCATATTAAAGGGCGTTAGCTCATTTTAGTTACTTTTGAGAATTACGTCCATTATGAGCATGGGGAATTATTTATTATACATTTAAGCTATCTAATATAAATTACTATTTTCGTT
Organism: Pentalonia nigronervosa; assembly: GCA_014851325.1. Lineage (NCBI taxonomy): Eukaryota > Metazoa > Arthropoda > Insecta > Hemiptera > Aphididae > Pentalonia > Pentalonia nigronervosa. Next base: position 2,141 of record JACXSJ010001159.1, read on the forward strand.
AATATAAAGTTATGTTTATAGTTATTTTAATGTCATAACAATGCCAATAAGCAACATATTTGTGCACAAAGGTAATATTTACGTAATAATTCTATACAAAAAATAATTTATTTACATTATAAAATTAAATATTTGTTTTTATTTATATTATTATAGGTAACATAATCATATTTATCGTGTATACAATATCATTATATGTAATATATGTAATGAGGTAATATTTTTATCAACAAGTATATTAAAACTAGTATATAACTTAAATTATTTACACTAACATACAACTTTTTATTGGAAAAAAACGACGGAATCACAAATATGAATAAGTATTTTTTTTTTATGATTCTCTTTAATTTTCATTCAAAGTTATTGTGCTTTGAATTATTTTTTAGAAAATTCTTCAGATTCTTTAATAAAACCATTTTTGCGTAAATACATTAATTTTTATAGTTGTAACAGCTTCATTTTTCGGTGGGAAATGCATAAGAAATGTTCGTACAGCTGAAAAATAAAAACATCAAATATATGAATGGAAATATTATTATTTTGTAGTTTTAAAATAGTAATAATATGCAAACATATTCAAAATGTGTTTTTTTTTTTTTTTTTGTATGTATTCGTGACTTCATGAAACATTATTTTTGTTCATTCGAAAGTTATCTATGATCATTATTTTAAAAATATGCTAATTTAAGAACATCCGGATAATTTACTTATGACACTTCTATCTTAGAAAGCCCATTTGCCGTTACTGCGTTAATAAAGTCTATAATTATTATGAGTGTTTTATGTTTCATTAGTAGGATTGTGACGATGTAACGTGTATTGTATGAGTTATACGACTCACAAGTATACATTTTCGATAAAATATAAAGATTTTCAAAAAGCTTGGAAAAATTATCATCAATAACTTTTATAAAAATACTAACACATACTACGTATTTAATAATAATTAAAAAAAACAAATACAAACCTCTTACCATTTTTTTTTTTTTTTAGAAAATGTTAAAAATACTTAACATAAATATGAATAAAGCGTGTATTAAGATATCTGCACTATGCCAAAATTATAAAATGCATGTGTATTATTATTTATTTTTTACTCACCAATGACCTTTATATTCAATCGAAAGAACGACGTGCAACAGTACGTGATTATTTCTTAAGCCGACCGTCAAATGAATTTTGGCCAATTTACATTGTAAATGTCAACATGAATGTCAAATCGTGGAGCAAATTCCAAAAGTAAAATTGCATAGTTTTCTGCCGAAATAAAAATAAAATATCTCGACCGTTTCACAACAAACTCTATGTGTTTGAATATAAAATACGTATTCATAATAACAAAATAATTATCTGAGTATGTCTCGATGCCTATGCGCATATGTTAAATATGTCTTTTATATAATAATAAATACATTTAATTTAACTAATTTGTAATATGGTGTACACATAACCTAAAAATATTAAATTGAAAAAAAAAATAAAATCAACTAAACAATTTTTGTAACAGTAATTTAATAAATGTCTGTTTTTTTTTTATTTTTATTTTTTTTTTATTAGCTTTTGGTAAATACAATAATAGCTCAATAATTATAGAGAGTAGCAATTATACAATAAAAATTAAATAACACAAAATAATTATTACCTAATAAGATATGCCAAAACCAACTAAAATGGTAAGCACGAAAATAGATAATACGATAAAGATAATTAGAACGACATAAAAATTAGATTTGTTCAATTTATATAATAGTGTTTTAAATGATTACGGAGTAAATAAGGTAGAGTTTAGTTTATCTAAAACCAAAAATAATTGGTTATCACTACTTTAACTTATCTTACACATTTTTAGCTATACCGATTAATATTGATTTCAGTCCTTTTTATAGTTATTTCAGTTTTAAGAGGGAGATTTTATTAGGCATCACTAAGGTTTTTGTTAAATGCAATAAGTCTTAAAGTTTTTTAAAATCAAAGAAACTTCAATAAAACACATTTGTAGCTTTCATTAAATACGAATTACATTTAAAAGGATAAGTTTAAGGTAAATGTTGAGCTTTGAAAACTTTTATCGTCTTTCAAATAATAATAGATGACATTTTATTATGTTCTTATATATTACAAGAGCAAGACAGTATTTTCATTTTTTTTTTTAATATTTTATAATATGAACATTTGACTCATTGAAAGTTAAACGATTTTACTGAGTACAAATCTGGACTCTGGGATTGCAAATGTCAGAATTTGATGATAACGAAACAAACACATTAGCAAAACTTATTTCATTTGATAGTAATTTAAACTTTCTTAATTCCCGAACGTAAAAGACATGTTTTATTTGTTTAGATTTCCCCATTCTATTTACTCTACGTTTTTGACTACTTAGAAAGAAAAAAAAACAAAGAGAAAGAATGAGTAAAAGAGAAAAAATTATTTTTAACCCATACGATTTTTCTGAAAAAAAAACTTATGTAGCAGAAGTATTTGCTATATTTGTTTTTGTAAATTTTTAACGCATTTACAGCATTTGAATAACATTTTAAAATTAGATAACAAATATTATTTACGTTTTTACTATTTTCACATCTAGTAAATAATATATTTTATTAAAAGCTTACAAATTTAAGGGTGAGACAGAAAAATGTAATAATATATTTTTATTTTCATAGAATTTTTTCCTAACTATTTAAAAAAAAATCAAGTTTAGTGCATTAATCATTTTACATTTAATTTATATTTCCTATCCATAACAATAAATCATGACTTATTGATGTATGTATACCAATACCATACGATGTATTACTATTACAGATCATCAACAACAAAGGGACAGAGATAATTAACATCTTTTTGAAATATAAAAATAAACCTAGGTACTACTAACATTTTTGATTTAATATTAAATTTGAAGAATTTAGTTCATTAGTTACATAACATAACCGCACACTCAAGAATTTATGTGTTTTTATGTAAATAATAAAATAAATATTTTATTAATCGTTCATTTAGCAGTGAATTATGAGCAGTAATGGATCGTAAACTTTGTACTGCAGTTATAAAATACGTAATTTTGGTGTTTGTCATAGTATCACTTTTATACAATATCGGTATAAAAAAAATAACAATATAAACACATATTATGTAAGTAGAATAATTCAAATAATTAGAAAAAGGAAAAAAAATATAAAATAGTTTAGAATTTTTTTTTAGACGTATTCTGTTCGTTAAAATCAAATTTAAGATATTAACGTCTAAAAAAAAATATAGAAATTATATCAACGGGTACGAATTAACAAATCTAATATATGCATTAAAATTCATTTATAAAAACTGCAAAGAGCCTGAAAGCCTTTTTTTTTATTATCTTTTTTAAATAATGTTTGTAAAAAAAATACAATGTATGTAGATACTTTATGTAAATATTTTATTATGTAGAGAAACAATTTACATGTTAAGCAATTATAATTTTATAAAATTGAACAGTCGACTCGTGGTAACGGTCTTTTTATACGTATACCTAACCTAACCTAACAAGAGTAAATAATCGTACAAAATAGGTGTTTTTTTCATAACATTCATTATGTCAAGTCAAATACTGTTTACATTAAATACTGTAACATCAATAATAACTTCACTGGCAAATGGTCAACGTATATCAATATAATCAAATATATATTAATATTTTATTATGTAAAAACATTATAAAGCACAACTCAAAGAGTTAGTAAACGTTACCAAAAAAAAAAAAAAACAAAAAAAACAAATAATTACAATAATAATTATGTCAATTTTGTTTACATAATTGTTGTATTAAATAGTTGTAGAATTATTGATCTCTGTATCTCATAAAAATACACAGTGGCATAGCGAAATTGACATTTTACAGAGGTAAGTTTAATATTTTTCCGCCCTGCAGCACCAATAGCTCGATAAAGGTATTCACTGTAATATTTAAAACAACCTGTCTCAGTTATTTTTAAAATAGGAAAAATGATCAACAATGAATTTGCCTATTGACCATTACTCACATATCACCTCTTTGAAAACGCAGAGGCAGCTACTCTTGATTCCCTTCCCCACACCAATGATAAAACGTAAAGTTTGTAATATTTAAAATAAAATTATTATATACTCTAATATTAAATGAGTATGTATCAAGTGTTATCAAATGCTGTCTACCCAAACTTTCCAGATCACGTATGCATCCACATAAAAAAATTATATCTACTGTTTTAAATGCATTAAAAATCCAAAATAAAAAAAAAAAAATAGAAACCTATATAGTTGTAAAATTAATACACTCATCGCTCCTCATATAATTTAAAAAATAACAAGATATTAATATTGAATTATAAAAAAAAAAAACGTTTTAGATGAAATGCCCAGGACGTTGATAAAATCTAAGATTATTGGGTTTAGTTAGTAGTGGTTAGAGTCCCCTAATCTTATTAAAAATAATATTATGTATAATTATGTTTTACAAGGTATATATTATAATACATTATTATGATATTACATTTTATTTATTAATTTTAATAATTTAACAATAACTAATAATATACATATTATAATAAATATGAGTTACTGAATTATTGGTTGAGCTCGTGAATAATTAATTATATTTTTTATTTGTTATAATTAGTTATTCATCTATATACTATACTATATTTTGTGTAATAATATACTGACCTACATATCTTATTATGAGAATTTTTTATTTATGCTTTTATTCGTATTAATTATTATAAATGATTGAATGTATCTGTGCGATTTATATCTCTTCCATTTCGAACTAAAAAATGTATAAATCGGGCCAGAAGCACTAATTTTTTTTTAAATTGAACAATATATAATTCAAAACACTAGAAATGGTTAAATAATAAACATATTATAACTTTTATCATAATTTCAATCCAGGAAAAAATAAATGCCAAATGCTGAAATTTGTCTAATGAAAACTTAAAAAAAATTCCGATTTCGGCGATTTAGTATCTATAGCTATTGTCAATAAAATTGATTAATGGAATGAATACCACGTTAGTTGGCAAGCATTTCATGATAGTAATAAAATGTAATCGAAGCTGTCACCATCAGTAAAATATTCTTTACTAACCTGCCAGGGATATGAATCATATTTCGGCTAAAATTTTCAAGAAGTTTTAATCGTGGTTGTAAAATTATTCTATTTGATAATAAACAAAAAACGATACACGATATAGTATAATATAATATTATAATAAATATTGTTTATTGATGAACGTCGCATGTAGTACCCATTCAATTGCTCGGTTGCTGCCAGTGGTGAATATTAAGCTTATTTAAGATTGTGGTGAACTGATATCATGGTTACATCTTATATACCATATAAATTAAGCTGTATACTAACCAGGTCATAACTAAAAAAATGTATCTATGGAGGGAAGGTCCACATTTTAACGACATTAACGTCCTGAAATTAGCTGTAAACATATATATATATATTTTAATGTTCATTGAAACGACCTCAAGGTTTTCGTCAATGCTTAACACAAGTGGGTGGTAGAGAGATCATGTGATCTATTTATCTATGTATATATCATTATATCCATAGTACTACCCCTGCTTCTCTAACAGGAGACATGTGCGGTCTTCACTCCCAGTGAAGTGGGACCTAGTTGGAAACCGGATGACGCAATCGAACGACTGTATGGGAAAATGTTGATTGCGTAGAATCGCACAATTTTTTTGCACTTTGCTATGAATCGAACCGTTGACTGTGTGACCACTGCGCTACTTCGGCCTCAATAAATATTTCAATAATATTTCCTTCTGACTAGCTGTAATAATATCTAGATCCATAAGTTGCGAATCCTATACTAGACGTTAGAATTCTTAAAATGTATTTTTTCCATGTTTAAGCTGTCCACTTCAATGAAACCTTCTCTGCAGTACTCACCCTATTATGGTCCGTCCTTTGGACCCCTTTACTTCATTCAACTCTTCAATTATAGAGTGTGTGTAAAGGCACTGCATCAATTTCGTAAGTTACGTTCTCACTATCAATAACCCGTTGAGTGTCTATTCTCCTGTAACATATGTGTTAAGCTTATACTATATATCTACAGGACAAAATAGTTTATTCCAATTTAATGTTATTCCAAAGAAATATTAATGGTAAATATTATATACCTACTCCTCTATCCCGCATATGTTTTCTAGTTCCCAAATACCCTTTTGTTACTCTTTTTGTCGTTCCTTAACGTGTCTCCAATTAAGGTGATCTTCTTATTGTATTATTTGAAGTTACTTAAAATTGTACTTATATCCAATTTATTACTAGAAACCTCCATCGGAGTCCATAATCAGAGCATTTTTTTTACAGTAAAAAATGCCTTCAAAAACAAATAAAAATAAAATATAAAACATACATTAATGTAAAGTCAATATATTCATCACTTTGCTTAGAATCTAAAATGAATTAAATAATGCATTATAAATTCCAATAAATGCACTTAATCATCAACATTTGAAAAATATAAAAATCTATCAAGTTATTGATTTTTTTAAATAGTTAAATAAATTAGTAGTTAACATTTAAAAGTTTTAAAATTTATTCCAAAATAAGGATATTATTAATTAAGTATGACGTATAAGCAGACAATGTAAAATATATTTAAGATAAAAATTAAAAAAAAAATAATTCATAAAATGTGTGTAAAAAGTTTTAATTAACAGATAGTGTAAAAAAAAGAAAATAGTAAAAATATATATATATTGCTTAAAAAGCTAAAAAAAAGACACGAACAATTAAAAAATTAAAAATAAATGTTGTGTAATGTTATTGTTGATACTTTATTCAAACTTTGTGGTAAAAAGTTATGTTTTACAATACGCTAAAAATAATGCATTTTCATATACATTCTCAAACATTGGTAATTTTGTTCTAAGAAATTGTAATTTAAATATATTATTAATTAAAACAATAAACCATATTTTATTCAAATTTATGATATTACCATGATTAGAGTTGTACTTAAACACAGTAATATAAAAATTCAATAATTTCCAAATTAAAAAGCTACATTTAATCATTCTTGTTTATGGTGTATCATAGTGCATTATTTTTCTGAATGAAATATTAATTAATACAAATATCGATTTTCGGATAGATTAATTGTATTTTGTATTAGACGAGGAAGAGTTTAATTTATTAATTGAAGTAAATATTCAATCAAGTGTGACAATTAACTGAAGAATAAAACATACATGACATAATTCCATAAAATTATTTTAGAAAACTAGGTTTTTATTTCTTTTACAAAATCATTATGTTATATATTATTTTTTTTTTTTTACTCAATCTATTTAACATTTAAATTGCTATAAAAAAAAAAAAAAATAATAATAATAATAATTATAATAATAGTAGGTACATAATGATAAATAAATAAACTTGTTTATATTTCAGGGTTTTTTATTTAAAATAATAGAATATTATCGTCGTTCTAGGGTGGTGTCACGTTCACAGAAGTTTGCCACTGCATACAGCTATAATAAATAATAATATTATTATTTGTCTTTATCTGACAAAATCTGTTGTATTGTCAAGTCAATGATTGCATATTTTAGTATGTATATTATAATATTAATTATTGTCTTTCCACAGTGCCACCACAGAAACCGGTCATCTTGAGCGAGTACAACGAGGAGATAGAACACACAGGACCGTTCTACGAAGGCGACCGAGTGAAGTTGACGTGCATGGTGTCCGGAGGTAATATAATTTTTACCACCTTTTTAATATAATAATATTATAACCAATATTTTGCAAATTATCATGGCACTGTGTTTATTTTCGTTTTAATGAATGTGGTCAACTTTAAACAAACATTACTAAAAACACAAACTATTATAAACTATAATATATAGAGTATATACTACTATACTCGTGTATGTTCAATTGAGTACTATTATAACGTATAATAGGACTATTATAATAGATACTCATTAGTTAATGATGATAGTCAAACACAAGGGAATACATAATATTGTGATTATGAATTATTATCGTTATAGTTTATTGTTTGATAATGAGAATTTAGAAAAGCGATAATAAAATCTAATATTGTAGTATGTATATTTAGGAAAAAACTTAGGAGGAAGGAAGAATCATATTTAGTAGAGGTAAAATGTTGAAATATTAATATGAATTAAATAAAGTTGTAAAAAAAAAAAAAATAATTAATCCATAGTTAAGGTCTTGAGGGAGGCGCTTGAAAATGTATACCCCTGTTCACCAAATGGCTTATTTACACAGCTCTGATTCTGCCTCTATTAAACGTTTAGAACGTTAAAATGTCACTAAACCTTGTTGATTAAATAATTTCAAAAAATGCAATGCTTTCACGGCATTGTGACTAATTTGTTTTACTTATTGTTTGGTATGCGACATAATAAATTTAATCGAAATAAATGCGTCATAAATATCTTACGGATATTTTAATTTCACCGTTGAATGTATATCCTTTAATTTTAAATATTCGTAAATATACATTATTGATATATATATATATATATATATATATTAATATTAGTATTATTTAATATTATATAATTTATATATAATTTGCAAATATAAAACAACAATATTGATTTGATTTTGCGTGCACCAAAGTTAAGAGTCATATTATGTTTAATTTCTACTGTTCACCACGGAGAATTATAATTATGACCGTGATGGCATTCTAGCATTTTCTAATGCCCACCAAATGCACAAATGCAGTGTTCTCATTTCTCACTGAAATAAATTACTTAACAAATAAAACATTATTATATACAATCGTGATATTATGTAAAATGGATAGTTTTTAGCTACATATAAGGTAAGTTAAAATTATTACGTATTCATTACATACTACAGCTAGTCGCATAAACTTTATAATATGTAACTTAAAGTTGGATTAATATTTGTTAAAAGTTTTATCATTTATAACGTATGTCAGGAAAAGTGCGAAGAAGCATAAAATTTGTATACTTTATAATATGCGATCGTGTCAAAAACTTATAGAGTTAAGTTACTTTGTTATAAATTGTTAATCACTACAAAAATACATTTGAGGAAAAAATAAGATATATTGTTACACGAAAAGAACTTAGATTAAAGTGTGTAGTATATTATATGGTATAAGATGTATAAGCCACTATTTTAAGTAGTTCACTGTTCGCGGTTTCAAATTATTTAACATTATATTTTTCAAGTTACTATATGCATTATATCATTCAAAAATAAAACATGGTTTCTTACAAACTAATAAATTCATGTTCTGAGATGAATATTACAAATACAGCATTTAAATATGAACGTTTTAAATTTATTGGTTTCGAATTAATGTACTTATACAAAATAAGGTGAGCAAATCACAATTCAATCAAAACCCAAAGGGAAACATGGAGTGCGAAAAATTAAATATTTTTAACTTTTTTATTCTAGCTGTTTAAAAAGGAAAGTGTGTGTGGTAGTTTATTAAAAATAAGAACACTGTTTTATTAATTTTCATTCTGAGTATGTTAGCTTTTTGTGCAACGTCATTGTTTTAATTTCATATTTAATCGTGTTCTTATGAAATACGATTAATCATTAAATATTTAGCCTGTATTAATAATTTATTATATCTGAATAAAGCAATTACTTACTTTTTCGTTTTTAATTTTCTTAACTTTTACACTAACAGCAGTTATAACATAAAAAAGTAATTTTATCAATTTCTTTTTTTTTAATTTTGAATGAATTGTTCTTTAAAAAAAGTGTGTAACCATAGTAAACCTATTCTTCAAAAAAGATACGAACACTGTAAGTCAAGATAATAACATCCATTTTTAGATACCTATCAACCATAAAAAACAAAACAAAAATAAAAAAAAATTATATAAACTGGGAAGAAAGATCTAATAACCTGATGTTGAATAATTCATTGTAGAATAGTTCAAAAACTAAATTGTCGGTGAAGTTTATAATAATTTATATGTATTGTAGTGTATAGTGTTAGAAGTATATATTTCTAACATGAAAACTAAAAATAATAGGTTTGTTTTATGTTTAAAACACAAAAAAAATCCCACCGTTGGTTAATAAAAACAAAATGTTCAAAGAATATATATTTTAAAAGGAAAAAAATTGAATTTGAAAAAATCATTTATTAAAAATTGTTATGCAATATGGATAGTATCTAACGATTATTAGGAACTTATTTTGAAAATTCTAAATTGGGTAAATAGTAGTATACATAAAAATGATTTATTATACAAAAAATCGAATATCCGTCCAATATATAATTGTAGTTATAACTATTATATACATTAAATATTTTGATGGACTAAATGGTAAACCTACATTTGGAGTAAGTAACTTGTTTGAAACTCGACTATTAAATACCGAAATCCTTTGAAAACCATTTGTGTAATTTAATTAAAAAAATTAAAAATTGTATATTGCTATTTAAAAAAAAAAATAAAAATATAAACAACTTCAAACAATGTGAAAGAAATATTTAAAAAAATAAATTAAATTAACAACAACTTAAGTGACTACATAATCAACTTATATAATGTTATAGACGTATTATATTATGACTAAAGAAAGAAAATATAAAGAAAAACTTAATTTGTGAACGTATTAAAATTATGGGGAAAAAATAATCAAAAACCACAATCCGATTGTTCCTGTTTGAAATTCAGAGCGGATCGAGGAGCTATTTGGTTTACAGTGGTTTTTCCCTTTTTTTCGAAAATAATTTTTAGGATAGTAAAAGTGTTACATGTGACCTTATCAATTGATTGGAAAATGAACAAAGCTCGTATTTTATAAAGGTCAAATTGCTTAGCAGTTTAAAAAAACTCATTCGAAAAACTGCAAAGAACATAATATATAGTGTACCCATTTTTAAAAAAATCTCGTCTACTTTTAAGTAAACCAATATCCGCTCAGAATTGATTTTCAAATGCTACAATTTATTATTATTTTTAAATTTAAAATAACACTACGGATAACTATTTTTAAACTGGATTGCGTTGAAGTAAGCGCTAAAGAGACAATTGCCTAATATCTTATGAACGTAAACTCTATTATGATTATCTCTTACTATCTGCATTTTTCTTACTTATTTTTGTACTAACTTAAAAAACAAACAATTTATTTTGTTAACAGGAACAATTAAGCTGAAACAAATATGAAATAATTATTTCTAATTGTATGAAATAAGGAAGGGAAATGAGCACAAAAAATGTAATTATACTCAGATATATGGTTCTCATCGAACATTGTTAATGAGTGTATAATCAAAGATAGCATTTACTGACATAACCAAGTAACATTAAGTTCAAAATTATCTACCAGACATAAATTTATGTTTTCCAAATTTTAAAAGTGGTATTTCAAGTTATGAATATAGAAATAAAATCAATATTGTTGTATCTATATTTTATAACTTACTATACTGTAGAACATCAATAAGTCGAAATTCAAAGGAAATACAATTGTTTCCACTAATTGAGTTTTTCTACTTACTAAGGTCGATCATTTCCTAAAGTTTTTGCACGGGAATGGTTTTTATTTCGACTTATCAAGAATCCACTGTACATATAAAACAGTTTTTACAATTTATTATATTTTTTTTAGTAGGTACAAACAATATTTTTGATTTAACGCATTCCACAATAAAACATTTAAATTTATCTCATAATTGTGCATATTTTTAATACATTTTACTTCACATCAAACGTGATATGATTGAGTTGTTTTCTAAAGCAATCTGACACCGACAATAACTGACACCATTTAGTAATAAATATTAATTTTGACAACCAATTAACATATTATTTATATTTATAAATTTAAAAATATAACATATAATTCAAAAGATAAATTTTTTAAACTTAAGAAAATGAAAATTTATTTATTAGTAACTGTGTATTGTTATGTTTAACTTAATAAGTTCATTATAACAATGGATCTCTAAGGTCAAAAATTATCTAAACTTGTATGCTCATTAATAGCCAATGTTTTCTGGAACAATGGATAAAGTTTACACGATCCGCGTTAATCTAAATAGGGTTTTAATTTTCCATAAATCAATTGACTTTGAATAATTATAATTGTTAACACATAAAATAAATGTATACAATACAATTTATCTTGCTATAGTGTGTATATAATAAACTAATAAAATAAGTTTAATATTATTAGTATTATCTCTTTTTTTTTCAATTACAAAAGAAATAAAAGTTAAGTAATAATTCATATCTATACACGTGTTGTTAAACTTAAATTAAATTAAAAAATTATAAATAAAAAAAATAAACAAACAAGGTTATATTAAATAGCCCAATCTATACAATGTGTTTATAAGTCTTACGAATTAAAGTGTATTTATTAACAGACGAACATTATTTAATCCTTAAATATGCAAGTAATATCAATTGATCATTTATAAAATAAGAATTTAATAAAATCAATTTTACCAATTCATAACATCAATTTTCATATTTAAAAACATTTAATTACCTAATATAATGCAAAACAACTATTTAAATATACAATATCATTGATCATTAACTATAAATTAATTTGAAAATATCCTAATGAGTTAAGCGGACAAGTGCTGTCAGATATGATTATTATTTTTTATTTATATATATACCTTTCATAAAAAAGAATATTTTTTAAATTAAAAAAAAAAAAAAAAACAATGAATACTAATATTTTAAATAATTGAATAAAGTAAAGTGTTAAGTCATAAAACTAAGTTAACATATATATTTTATTTCAAAAATGCATTGTATTGAATTAATTATATAACTTTTTATACGATTAATAAATGGTTATAATTTTAGATTTAAAAATATATTAATGTTATAATTGTTTTTTTTTTTTGTCATTTGATTAAAAATTAAAAATATATAATAAATATAATTTTATATTTCATTAATTTACTGTCTACAATTAATAATATAATATATTGTATAATAATTTCTATCACTTTTATACATTTTATGGTTTAATATTTAGGTATTCAAGCAAATATAGAAAATATTTCGTATATTATAAACTTCTTAAAATAAGTATATCCTAGTTTGTATTTTGTGAAATGGTACAAACTTTTATTTCAATTGACAAAAATGATTGCACTATTAATTATGATATTAACTATAATTCAAAATACCTGCCAGCTCATTAATACTAAAGAAATTAAGTTTTATTTAAAACATAGTACAAACTAGTACTACTTTGAACAAATTGCAATTGTAATATTATGTAAATCGTAAATATAATATGTCAACATTCGACAAGTGATAAAATACAAATGTAAAGTAACATATACACATAATATGTGTGTAATAAATTATTTTAATTAACTTTAAATTAACCATTTAATATTTTAAACATACAAAATCGTATTTGCTAGTAAACAAAATCTTTACAATGTGGATCATTAAATAAGTAGTTTTCATTGGTCAATAAAGTAAACATATCTACCATAAAATCAACATGCAGAAAAAAATAATTAGAAGTGATAACATTTATAGATGAAATGGTAAATATCAATTTTGCTGGAATATATTTTAAAATATTTTGTAAAAGCAAGACAAATGTTTCCTTGTAGATAATAATTATTAATCAAATTGTGCCAGCCAACATCAAAGTTTAGTTTCTCGCTGGAATTGCATACCTTCCAATTTGCTTCCACGTCGTTTATTTAAACAAAAACACAATTTACGATTCAAATGATGTGTCTAACGAAAGCATCAGCTTCGAAGTTTCGTCTTCCTTATGAGATATCTCAAACTCATTTAAATTTCAAATTACCCGACCGTACAACTATATTTCAATAGTTATCAATCATACTGAATAAATGAAGGAAACAAATAATTTCGTATGCACCATAGTCTGACTTATCGAAATATTATAATTTACTTAAAGTGACTGTTATATCGTGGTGTTGTGTTATTATTTATTACGACATTTTTATATTATATTGCAAAAAAATCTACATGTTTATAATAACAACAGAATTAACTATCCATTATGTACTCTTTGATGTCACAAAAAATTTCACCAAAATAAAATTCGTGCACAAAAGTATATCTTTATATGCCTGCTACCGTACATTTTTCTGTCGGTTGAAAAAAACCTCAAACTGTCTTAATTTTCAATCAACGTGATTTTAAATTATCATACTTAACATGAACAAATTCAATTAATTTTCTGTTTTAGTTTGTACGACGTCATTTAATAGAAATTCATTCGTGGTTTTTAAATATTTAAATTTTAAATATAATTTATAGGTTACAGTATTTATCCGTAAGTATATTATACCCACAAATATATAAAATCGAAAAAAATGAATAGAGTCTGTTGCAAAAACGAAAGTTTTGATATTTTTTCTCAAGTATTTGAAATAACAGTGTATATATATTGAGGGGATTAATGAGTTCAATTATTGCTGTCAAAATACCAAAAATTTCATATTATACAGTTATAATACGTATAGGCTTGCAATTATCAAATTTGTACATTAAATTTATAATTTAACGTTGACTTTTTTTTTTTTTATTTCACGAAACACGTTAATTAATCGAAAATGGTAGTTTAATACCGAGATGAAAAAATCGTATCGGTTGTCCTTTCAATATTATTGTCTGCAGTATATTTTATTATTAAAGCCCGAGAATGGTATTTTACGATTATATAGCTAGGGAATCACGATTTGAAATTTTTCGAGCGTTCATAATGCCGCCAATGGAGGGAGATCACTGGGCGGGGGCTCATCGATCACGTCAATATAGCATGTATTCTGCCAGTGCAGGTAGCCTTAATATAACGTATATATTCTGTGAGTTACCAATTTATACCGTTGATATAAATAAGCTATGAGCTACCATTTACTATGTATATAATATTAGGATATCTCCAATACTCATTTAATTGATGAATTAATTAACAAATATATATTTTACTTTTGGCTTAGTTATTTAACACTATAAATAAACATTTTTATGTGCGTTATACATATAATACCTAATCGTGTACACAATAATGCAATATTACATAATTATCCCCAAATCATATTATTTAAATATAATAACAACTATACAATATGGATTTTATTCATTGCCATATTTATAATTGTTTGATGACTATCTGTTAAATAAATTAATTTGTTTATGAATTGATTTAAAAAAATATATGGTCAAACTTTAAACTATAATATCGATAACGTCTATTTAAATTAAAGAAAAAAAAACAATTGACGAAACTGTTATACAATTTCAAATTCTTTTTCGGGAGGTTTATATATTTTTTTATACTTACCTTGGCCATGTAGTTGTAATTTTATTGTTGGTATGATTAAAATTAGTTATCTTATCTTAAAGCCTAAAATTGGACGATGGGTTATTTGCGGTCATTCGTGATGGAATTTGTTGCTGACAGACATTTGCTCCTTAATAATAAAAAAATCTAATGGAATCCATAAAATTCTCACTGGGAACGTGGACAATATCCTAATTAATACCATGGCAGATCAATATAATACTCGCAGGTAGCACTGCGAGTTTTTGCCAACATATAATCACGTTAAACATTCCATCGTCGTTCGAATATTCGTTATACTTTTCAAAATGTATTGTTTCTGTGGGTACTGTCCGTGTAGGAGGTACTTATATATATATATATATATATATATATATATATATATATATATATATATATTCCATTTTACAAAAACGTAACGATTATGATCGATATCAGAGCATATTCTCGCAACAGCCATTATGGTATGATGCAGTGTACCTACCGGTCAAGTTATTAAAATTATTTCTAATAGATAGAAATTCCGGTCAATCGTGTCGAACTTTTACGTATGATGCTGTAAACTGAGAATAGATTAATGAATGAAGGGTGCAATAATCAAAATTGCAAAAGCCCGTGGCCTAGATAACATCATATTATACAAATTGCATTCCGAATACTTGGATAGATTTACCCCCCTAGTCACCGCCATGTGAAATTCAATTTACAGATTTTTTTTTATTCCCCTGAGGATTTGGTGTATATTACTTTATGCGCTCAATTCTCTTTGAGTAGGTACACGACGACGTGCGAAGGCGATGGTTTTTTTTATGACTGACAGACTTTGCCGGTCGTAAAAAATATTCAAAACAAAACCAAAAAAAAAAAAAAAAAATAATGTAATAATAAGACTTTCGTCTATATATAGTTTACAAAGGAATAATGCATCTGTGCGTGTTTGTACACAGAAATCGTGTAATCGTTATATTATAATTTTTGCTACTAAAAACATTTATATTTCTAACCGCAAGGCTAGATCATTTAAAGTGGTTATGTTGCGTGTTTAGCATTACAAACGATTTTATTTAATTTTTTAACTTTTAACACATAGGTGCTATCAATTATTTTAGAGTATCTTTTTTGAATACATGTTACACGTATATGCACTAAAAATATAATTGTTATTTAATCAAATTAATATATTGAACGAAACTCTTATTTTAAAATGGTTTTAATGTATATATTTAGTTTATATCAGTAGTTAACATACCACTTCTTATTATAATTCACTTAAAGATGACAATTTGTACGCCTTATTCAAGTCTACCATAAACAAACGGTATGTAAATAGGATTATTTTAAACTTGTTATAAGTAATAGTGTCAATAAAAATACAATAAATCAATTTAAATTGATACAGATGGTAAAATCTATTGAAAACAATAATTGTAAAACTATGGAGTAATAAAATTGGTTTTGAAACATAAACAAGACTACGGATATTACTATTATAGAAAATACATTTGGCCAACACCAATTGTCCACTATCTAAAGATAATAGTCTCCTTTATATAAATTATATAGACGGTTTGTACGTTAAAGCACGTGTATTTCCACTGTCACGGCTTCTACATTATCTTCTACATTTGTATTCATGTCCTCGTACAATCAGTTCATGTGGCAATTTAATACCATTATGGAATTAAAAACGATTTCTACTTTGCTATACGGCCCAGCAGTACAATTGAGAAAACGAAATAAAGACTATTTTTAGCGATACAATGCCATTAATTATTATTTATTTTTGTCATTTGGTTAGTGTTTATGTATGTTGAAATAGCAAAAATCTATGGATTTTCACTTCCATCCTGGATGCCGAATCAAATATCCTGTTTTTTACGGTGTATATTTTATAGTTTTCAATAATAAACAAAGAATAATAACTGACTCAAATACAAATTCATATATACATACAGCTATGTAGCATACTATTATCATGATGTTTTGTGTAGAAAAAAAACACTAAGTTGTTGAATACGTAAAATACAATTATATTCTATAATGTCTTATGAGAATATAATTGAAATATTGCATAGTAAAATATGATGATCAAGTAAGAAACCACTTGAAACATTATAATGTTATAAAATGTACATAAAAATGAAAAATAGATTGTTTTTTCTTTGAGTTAGACTGTATTTTTTTAATTTTAAACCATCATAATTGAGCACATTTGTTTGTTTTATATCAACGTTATAATACCTTACATAAATTGTAAATGGAATATTAAAGTAAATAATAATAATAATAATAATAATATCAATAGTTATTTTTTTTTTCAAAATCTAGTCAAATACAAATTTAAATTATCTGTATAAAATGTATAATAGAAATGTGTCTGTAATAAAAAAAGTCTAAATAAATTTTTTTTTTTTTTTTTTTTATTAGAATTAAGGCTTCAACTACTGAGGTCATTAGCCTGGTACTATGTGTGGAGGAACAGTTGGTTGGAACACGTTTTTTTTGTATGTGTGGCAAGGATTTGTTGCTAAAAACCCGGGTGGTCACCCATCCGGGAACTAGCAACTCCGGGCGGTACGTACACTCAGAGCGTTTCCGCAGTTGAGCGTACGACCGCGCCACACTCTAATTCTCTAAATAAATTTATTTTAATAAAATTTATCTATTTAATTATACTTTAAACGACATAAATCCATAAAAAAGAATTACAAATAATTGGCATATTAAATGTTATTATTTCATTGTAATTCAAAATTATATTATCGAAGAAAATCTTCATTAAATATTTGTAATATCATTTTCAAAATTTGATATAGTATTTCATAATATGTATAACATATTAATATTTTATTAAAATATTGCAAAACAATATTAATTATTTTTTTATAGTTTGAAAAATTAATACAAGATTTCACATTTATTTTTCTTATAAGAATTTAAAAAAAAGGTTAATGTAAAACTACGTTTATTATTCATGACGTCATCGCAATTACTAATGTATACGATATTTGATGTTCTAATAAATATTAACGGTTCTGTTTATAATCTTGTTATAATTCACAAAATATTTTATAACTTTAAAATATTATACTATTACTTATTTTATTATTTCTGATCCACAATAAAAATTTCAAAACTTTTAGGCTATAAACGGTATATAACACAATCTTCTTCATACCATATAACGGAACGTGTTAATAACATTAATATATGATGATGAAATATAATAATAATTATTATATAAATGGATGATATTTGCGGTATTTACAATATTTATAGAAAAAATAAACAGTTGGATCTCAACTATTTTCTTTCTCTTATAGCCATAAATTATTAAATAATGTATTATAAATAAATGAAAAAATCAATAATATAGATAGTACTATCTCCGCTTCATTGTGCAGTGTTTTGAATTCAAATTTAACACGTCATCAATTGCAGGACTTCCCAATTTCCATGTTTTATATATATATATATATATATATATATATATATAAATCGTGATATAATATAATGTTAATTAGTAAATATTGAATACGTAGCACATACATTACTAAGAATGTTTTTAGTTTTACAGTTCCGTTCGATGACGTGACATTAAATTTGTCACTTCTGCCATTAAAAACAGACCATAGTTATGTGATGCTATTCAACGTGTCTGCGTTGTTTAACAACTATATAATATAACGTTTACATAATTACATACAATAAATATAATTTTACATCCGATATTCTAAAACCTAATATAAACTATGTTAAATTGACGAATGACATAAATAATACGACTATTGCTCATCATAGTTATTATATGTATGACTTGTCATTAGTGATCGTTCTATTTTTTATGCATCCCTTGAATCTCTGTATATGTCTAATTAAAAAATAGCGTATTTTACGGTAATACAATACAAAGTGTAGGTATACGCGGTTTTATTATTTTATACAAATACGTTATATTGAAAAAAAATCATACAAAATATTCTATGTACAAAAAATCCAAAAAAAAAATTTAAATTATCACCCTTCCCATGCCGTGCATAGATCTGTAATAATACTTCGATTCGTCCATGGGAGACGTTCTTTCATCATTTTGTGAAAAACGAATGCGACGTGCAGGTGCGTCCGACTGCGCCACGGCGATGGAGGGTTCCGACGACTACGTAGCAAAGGATTGCGTCGGGGTTGAATAATTGAGGCGAACGTTTTGCGAAAGGGCCGGAAGAAAATCGAGCGAGATGGTCGTGCTTGTTAGCACATTAACGGGTACAAACGAAATATTTCGTGGGTAGGTGGACGGGTGGCGAAAGTGGAATGACACAGGTGCGATGAGAGGGGGGGGAGCAGCTGGTTTCACAAGACGAATATAAATAGCCGAAATTATTTATTTCGCTGCTAACTGTGCTCGTTAAAATCCGGTAGGTACTCAAGCATTTTTGACAACTTGAAGGGCAAAGTAAAACAAAAATAAATAAATAACAATGATCATAAAAATAATAATAACAACGGAACGGTGTGCAGTGGACAGCGGCCGTTGTGGGCATGTTAATGTTCGCTCTCTAACGTGACCCATTGTATACGGCCCGAGGTGGGTTCCCAAATCGGAAGTCTCAGGTTAGGCTAGGTTACTCCGTCTCATACGGGTTTTTTACTGTCAAAGTGACAAACTCTACCCGATAGCAGATATCGTAAATATGCCGAAACAGAAGTTGGCACTTGTTTTATTATATTATTTATACAATATAATATTTTTCCCCTCTTTTTTTTTTTTTTTTTTTTTGATAAACCTTAAAAATAATGAATATAATCACGATAATACGGGATTTTAAAAATAAAATAACGCACCATTAATTTTATCAAAACCAACGAAACATTGCAATACAGGTGGGCACTGTTTTGTTCTGTCACCGTTTAATATAATATATATTATATAACGTCAATCAGTGTTTTTTTTTCTTAATAAACAAGAAAAAACAAAGAAATATATTTCCTTTGTTGGAATAAATTAATGATGATCAATACTCCTCGTTTTAAATCCAACAAAAGTAATAATATAATGATGAAGTCTTTAATTAAATTTATATGAGTAGGTAGTACTACGTTTCAAAGTCATATTGAGTATATATTATTACATTTTTAATAATAATTATATAATTATAGCGGTTAATTGATTAGTAACACCTAAATTGCATTAACAACTCGAGTATACATCAGGAAAAATAATGAATAGAAAAATAGAAAACAGTAATATAGTTTTGTTTGGACATCAATCATTTTCTATTGTAAATTATTATACAGTGTAATATGAGTTCACTACATTTATGCCAATCTTGACTAAATAACCATGTATTAAATTTTGGTTATTTCAAAGAATTTAGAAATAAGTGTCTTCATCGCTCCGGAGAAATGAACATCGATCAACCTATGTCAAATAAATTTAAAATATAATATCGCTAAGTGGTAACTACTACCATAATCAAAAAATAGCCACAAAAAAAAAGACAAAATTTTGTTTTATTTATGATTTACATTTTGGACATCATTAAAAATCAAAATCATACAACATAGTAGTTGCTTATTTTTGATGGGTTCTTTTAATGTTCTGGAATGAAAAATATCAAAATTACATATTTAGTGCGACATTAATATCGATTAGGTAGTTAATTAGTCAATTATTAAAAAAAAAAAAAATAAAACAAATAATGTAATAGATGAATAATTTTGCATTGTATATACCCTCCAATTCATGTTTCGTATTTATTTTACTTCTACAATGCGGCGGTTTTTTAGTAATAACATTGTACACTTATTCCCTCGAGGTACATTCGTATGATAATAGCTCGAGCGCGAGTTGTTACATAACAAATCGATTATTTCGATATTTCATCGAATTCATTTAAATCGAATCAAATGTTTATTTACGTTACCCTCGGCTATATTTTACAATATGCGTACGATAATATGAGTATGAGTACGATGTCATCGAAATCGAGCGAATGAAATATGATTATTTTTGTTCATACACTATGACATATTATGTACACTGACCGGGGCTGACCGGATCTGACCGAACGTTTCCTTGTAAATCGGGTTACGGTCGCAGGGGGGCCATAACAATAGGTATCTGCAATATACGTATTTGCTCGAAGAAATCGAAAAATTACGTCCGGTCGAAAATCTTTAGTGTTTTCGGAATACCCGTATATTTATTTTTGTACCATACTACACATACGTTGGCTATCGATAAATATAAGTACCACCTTATGTGCATACCCTGTATATACGCATTACATTAGTGGTCGAAATCGACTGCTGTGAAACATAATAATATTTTCAAACTAATTTCAAGAACTGCCGCTCCATCCGATTCTCTAGCCGAACTTGTTATTTTACCACAATTTCCGGAGACATTTGAATCTTCAGCAAACATTCTAGTCTCTCTGCATGTGACGTTCAGTACAATATATCTGCTATTTGCTTGCAACATACAAGTGTACAAGGTGATTCGTCAAGTATTCTCACTCCCATACCCATATAATCCTTTAATAATAAATTTATTCAAATTCTTATTTTTTAATCTTTTCAATATACTTAAGCGTCTTATTTTCAAACATTTAGAATTTTATACAATTTATGAAGTGTTCTGTAGAAATACAAACTTCTTTTTTTCAAATCAGAATTACCCTTTTTTCTGTATCTATTTTTGAAAATGTTTATGTATTTAAATCGACATTTAAATTAATAGTTCTTAAATTATTTAAATTTGTGAACTAACGATAAGAAAACTATGATAATAGAATGGGATAATATGGAGCTGTGTTGATTTTAAAACTTTTATAATTAACATAAAATAATTTGTAAGATTTGTTAGGGTAAAATCAATACACAGTTCAATATTACATAGTTATTTCATATTTTTGAATTGGCATTTTTATTTATTTCCTTGTAAATCTATTAGTAATACAGAAAATACTCATTCAACTTTTGATTTAGTAACAACAATTTTTAAAAAAAGTATTTTGTTTAACGATTAACAGTAAAAAAGATTGGTTTGAAAAACAAGTTTTTTATAGGACACTTCTTAAACGGTATAAAAATCTAAAAAATTGGATACATAGTTCTTAAGTATATAGGAAAATTCCAAAAACAAAATTTTTTATGAATTAATAATTAATGAAAAAACATTAGGCGTGTGAATGGTTGGTAAATGGTGGATCACCATGTATACAATATATATATATATATATACATATATATATATATATCATGCATGTCTCGCCGGATGTACCTTGTCACTTGTGGAAATACGCAATTATGTGTTTACGATGAAACGATAACAATATGTCATATTAATAATATATAATAACGATCTATTAATGGCGGTGGGATATGTACATATTAAACCTCGTTTTATTTCCATTTAAAGATTAAATGAGTTATCTTGTCCATCTCCCCTCCAACCATCACCAATTCTCACGACACCTACTCGTCAACGTATTTACTTTTTAGTTTTTAGTTAATTTCACTAATTTATAGTTTAAAAGTGCATATACGAATATTTTAATAATGTTATTATTAAAATATATGATACGTTATTAGAAATAATTAGATTTTCTAATGGATCATATTTATATAATGTCTTAAATAAATTAGAAGCAAGAAAACATAGCAATATCGCACCATACGTAACAAAGAATCTAACTACACATAAAAGAATATGAAAATAAGTGAGATATAAAGAATTGATATATGCTTTATAGTATTTCGGACAAAAAATATTAAAATTGGTGCTTGAGTGAATAAATATAAGAAAGTGGTTTTTAATATTGTAATTAAAACTTCAAAACAATTTTGAAAGAATTTTAAACTTATATACTTAGCAAGACGCAGAGAAAAAAAAGGTTAAATAAGACTTTCTCAAGTCATTAGAGTAGGATTATTGAGTAAAATAATACTAAACTACTAATGTTTTATAAAGGTACTGTTGCATTATCACATACATTTTTTTTAACCCCATTCTAATTTGGGTATTTTTACAGCAGTCGAAATAGCCAATAACGGATGATTTTTAAAGTATCTAAACGGAAAGAAGGCGTAAATAATATATATCGAATAAATGGAAAATCCCAAGTTTCATTTCCCTATTATTTATTCTTATGGTAACCGCAACAGAAGTTGTTTAGCTTATTTGAAAATGATCGCTCTCCAAGGACACGTGGCAAATTTGAAATCTGATAAAATACTTTTTTCTTAAAAATGTACTCGACTTTAGTCTGTCACAATACGTAAGACTTACAGTTTTCTATGATACACGAATCCTTATATACTGTCACTGATCTACTTTCATGTACCTTATTGTTGTATATTCGTAAGCCACTTCAAGATAATAATATTTCTCGCATTAGTTACGGTATCGCTAAAGATACACTGACATACATATGTCAAACAACTACTTAAATTACCTGATGCACCAATATATTATAATATGTAATTTATTCACGTTTAATGTAGTTTGCCGATAAGCTGTTTCGGATTAAAATTAAATTATACTAATTATACTGTATTAAGTTATATCGAATACGATTATGAATTATTATGTAGGGTGAAGTGTTTTTATTTTTACAATGATTAATTTATATTACATCACATTACTTAAAATATAGTTATAACTAATTTTATGAAAAATGTTCATTAAAATATCTTCCGTTAATAAAATATAATTTATTATTTAATATTTATAAAGCATTTCAATAATTAATTATTCTAACACGGCGATTTAGATAGGCAATTTAGGTACATCACTGTGTTCTGGTTAAAATAACTGATATTAATTTATATAATTATTCAATTGAAAAGGAAAATAAACAATACGTTTTTTTTTTTTTTTTTAAACACTTTTATTAGTTTTTCCTATTTGGTTTCACTTTTATACATTAACTGTTTCACAATTTATTTATTTCTTATTTTGTAATTTAATTTTATATTGTGTTACCTAGTTTTATATTTTTGACTGTTACCCAAAACTAAGGCTAGAATTTAGTACTGAATTATTATGAACTCTAGAATATGAATTTTGTATACAAAAAACTGATGATGATGTCATAGTTCAACAACTAATAAGTTTACAATTTCCTGTATATTAATAATAAGACGCGTGTAATAAATAATATAATGGCGTTTTGTCTCCGAAATATTTAATTCTTTTGGATACATTAGCACCTCGACCGATAAGTTATAACAATAATAGGCATTTTCAAATATATTTCATTCAGTTTCAATAACGATAGAATGTTTGTATCACAAGGAAAATATTTTAAGAATCTAATGGCTACCGACAATAATGTCCGTCGCCCGAAAGTAATCTCAATTTTCTTTTCTTAGTCTTACATTCTTCTAGTGTATGTCAGTGTATGACGATATGTAAGAAATATTGTCTGGCTTCCACAATAGAGTTGTCCAATGAAGCATGGCAATGTGAAATAATTGAAAACCAAAAGTTATATTATTGTCGTATATTTACGAAAAGATTTTTTTTTTAATTTTGTATCATTTTATTTTTTTGTGTGATGCTGTTTTATTTTTAATACAATACATTATATAAGTAACTAATATAATATTAAGATATTTATACTTATTGCTTGTATTAAAATCAATACACACAATTTATTTTTAGATTACGAATTTATTAAAAACTGTTATCTATCACCTACCTACAACATATTATTCTGACTGATTTTTATTATAATTCCGACAATTTTAACACAAAATTATTTTATTATAGTTATAAAAACAGTAATCTCTATCTGGGTTGTAAAAACGGGTTTTTTTTTTTTTTTTAAATAAAACAAAACAAACATTTTATGCATTTAATTTTTTTTTTTTTTTTTTGTAATGTCTTAAATATGGTGTACATACATTAAACAATTTAAAACAACTTTCAAAAATATTAAATATTCTTATTAATATAATTATTTATATTTCAAACTAGGTATTAATTTAGTGAAAAATTGAAACTTTTGAGTGATTATTAACATTATTAATTATAATACTCATTATACTTATAAACATTGGGGTGACAGTATTGCAATACCTCATAATTTATATTATTCTTTTGTTCTCATTAACGAGACTTTATCGTACAATGTATGCCGTACTAATAATAAAAATATTTAATATAATTATTTTATTAAGTATAGCATTATATTATGGTAAGGTTTTTTTCATAAATTAGCGGAAGCTTATTTTGGTTCTTTCAACACATATTTTATTTTGCGTAAAACTGTGCCTAACACAGAGCGTCATTAAAATGCTTATCGAATAAAATACATATTAATATTGCTTTAAATTATAAATATAACAAACTAAAATTTATCAACCGGCCAAAAACAATACGGCATTGTCTCTTTTAGTGGCTTTTGAATAATTAAACGAAAATACATTTCACGGGGTTGAAAAGAATAAGAGAATTCATTGTTCAAAATCTCTGGGTTGTTTTAAAGGAACTGCGTTGATTCGCGAAGGCAGTGGAGAAAACGAGTTCGGTTAAAACGTACATTAGAAGCTTTTAACGAGTTAAAAAAAAAACCTTATAATGTGGTTTAACATTGTAATTACGTTTATTTTATTGAAGTATTTTATACAACATCTTTGACTGTTGAAATTTTCTTATCGATAATATAATTTAATCAAATAAAAATTAGTAGTTTTATTTCTGGTTTGTTTGTCAAAGAAGGTAATTTACTTTAAAAGACTATAATATAGTGTTTTACAAATAATTTGTATAAGTTCATGAATAAATGTTTTGAATAACGTTAATTTAATATAATTATCCTATTACCTAATTGAGGGAACACAATAATATTGATCAAATGTTTCTCAACTTGACATGAGAAGAAATGCGTTTAAATAATATTATTTATAACGTACATTATGATATCTATTTTGAATCTAAATTGGACAATCATTTATATTATATTACAACCCAAGATCTTGTATAGATTAGTACTTTCTCATTGTAAATGTTTTAACCTAAGTAATTGATCGATTACGTAATAATTAATATTTAAATATAATAGATATATATTGTCATATAATATTAATTTCTTTAGGAAGCATACCGAATAAAAATCGTATCATTTTTAATATTTAGAATTCGTGTGTCGAAGCAAGCAGTGATTTTTCTAAAATTCACACATAAAATGAAATCTATTATTGCCACAGCATAATCTGATTACTCTTCTAACCATGGCGTCTCGCATTCCATTCCATAATATATTATATACAATCCATGTACCACGACTGTAACCTCTAATAGGTTAAATTAATAATAGTATCCCACAATTGTGTGTTATCTTAAACCAAATGATTCTCGTTTAAGCCATGAAAATTTATTGTTACAACATAAAACTATATAATTGATCAACATATAGGTCAATTAAATTATAAATCATATCAAAACACCAGAAATATTGCGTTGTTAATGTATTTGTATAAAATAATACGTGAATCAAATTAAAGAAAATAATTTGCAAAATAAAAAGTGAAAAGTTTTATTGCAAAGATATATTAAAACTAGGAAACATCGACTGCCGATCGATTTCAATCGACCCACTAACATCTCCAAATTTCGTCATCATTCAAAGTTCATTTTTTCTTCGCTTTATTTACACTTATAAATATAAAAATTAATACTTTCTTATTATTTTATACTCATTAAATATTATCGAGTGTTGATTTTAGTTATTTGTCATTATTTTAAATATAATATAATTAGTATGTATGTCCATTAGTTGCTGTAATTATATAATTCATAATATTTTATTAGAAAAATATAATTACTAAAACAAAAATGTTAATATCACATTAAAAACACTTTATTATAATATGTTTGGGTAAAACACTGGGTCAAATAATAATAATTTATATGTGCTTACTTAAAATTTACACAAATTTCGCGAGTGATTACTGACTATACAAACAACACAGCAAGCTTATTTTATTAGGTGGTAAGTAAAAGGTTTAATTCTGTGGTTTAGCGTCAATTTTAACTACAGCAAACTTACAGCATTGGCTTCCAAATTCATTTAAATCATTTATATTAATAGTTGTATTTTTAATCAGACTAGTATTAGGAGTTAAATGATAATATTTTGAACCTAAACGGATATCACATAATATGATTATTATTTTATTTTTACTCAGTTTTTCATGTTACGTACGATAAAGTGTCATTAATGTAATATATAAATATATCGTTAAATAATTATGATATATTTTTATTTTACCTCAACTCTAGACATGGATAACATATCGAATGTACACCACAATAATATTATATTTTTAACGCATAACATGCGGTAAGGTGCGATTAGTTATAGTGTACCCATCGATAATATTCGATTCATTTCGAGTAGCACTTTGCACAGTTTATCGAAACATATAGCAATACGTTATATTTTGTATAACGGAAAATGGGTCATTTGTACGTAACAGTATAAGAACGTGTCAGCGACATAGCGAGGCCTCCTATGGTGCCAAAGTCTATATTATTATGGTACAATTTGCTTCACAGCCGGCTAAAAATTTGCCCAAAAACCGTTTTCCGAAGTCATAAAATAATAATAATATAATTTATCGAATAAACGTTCTAATATTATACGCATATACAATATAATCTTATCATTTCTCGGCCGGCCGTCACAGGCCAAATACCGAAAGACCACAATATCGATTTGGCGGTCGTAGCGAATTATTATAATAATAACGCACGTTCATATGTAATATATTATCACACACACACACACACAAATATTATATTATATTTATACAGGGCGGTTGTTGCACCATTCATCTGTGTTATCTCCAAGCCCCACGGCAATCTAGCAAAACTACCCTGTACATTGTACGAAAGATATAATAATAATAAAAAAATGTCGACGCTCGTTATTCGGCCAATGCTATCGACGGTTTTCTCGATCCATCCTTTCCCTGTCCGTAGTGATGTATATTTTTTGCTATACGACCACTACGATCGTAATAATAATAATAATAAGATAACATCGTCGCGTGGTGTATATAATATGCGAGCGGTAAATAACCCAGAAAATCTCCAGTTATTTGTCACCCTAACCGTCCGAACTATATAATATTATTATAGTCTCAAACTCTCAACCCCTCTGTAAGATGCGTCTTATACAACAATATTTATCATAAAACCGATAGTATATATATATAATATACACTCTTATCGGTAATCTGTACGTTATGAACCGAAACGATCGATTTCGCGAAAAAAACTATAACGTAATATATATTATCATTGTTTTTGAGTTGCAAGCGAGAATGTGTAAAATTTTTCCGATGACGGCCACATGAGTTTGATATACTAAAACTTATTATATTTATTTATAGTTGGTGCAATTCATTATTGTATGGACATAGAGAATTGGATCCGAACTTCATTACATATGGAGTACATGAATAAATAAAAACTTTTCATTTATATTTTTTTATTGTACAATTTACCTCCACTGCAAGCTTCCCCTTTAAAACGTAATGTTTGGAACGATGTAAGACGATAACACAATTAGTTTTTGTCAACATCATAATATTGTTTTAACATACATCATTTTTTACAATGATATCTTAAAATATAATAATTATAATATTATTTTCAATTATTAGGCCAATTGTGTTTCAACCAATTTTCCGAAACTCCAACAGAAACGTTTGCTGATTCTCCGTTAATCTTTATAAAAACGATATTGAGTACTTGTTCTGGCGTAAATGGTTACTCAAATATTAAAATAATATTAAAAAATCTGACTTATTAAAAAGCTTTTCTAATTTTGATGCTTTTTTTTTTTTTTTTTTTTTGAAGTTACCAAAATAATAAATAATAAATAAATAAATCTCATTATTGTAACAATCTTTACGAATTATTACACGAGATAAAATCCAACATGCATTGAATTCAACAAAACCAGAATACTGAGTAATTACACGAGATAGTAGATATAGTTTTTAAATTAAAATACTACGATGATTAAGACAGCGAACGAAATATGTAATGATGAAGTATACAATTTACCAGCTTATCCCAATTAAACATGTAAACTACCTATGACAGTGCTAAGTATAAGGATAAAAGTGAAAAATGAGATAATACGTGACCTATATTAATATTTGTTTAACTGGTATGAATCGTATAGCCATTCCACTCCTGGTAATATCTAGTTTTGAATGGAAATAACATTTTTAGGAAATTGCTTGCAACAATTTCATCAATGTAATAATAATTTTTATTAGGAACTTTTGAAAATAAAAATTCATTAAATGTCGACATTTCATAAAATTCATAATCATGCTTAAGATCTAATCCTACTTAATTCCTAAACCTACCTATTGTTGTTTATGATTATTTTTACAATGTAACATTTATAATTTGACTCTAATCTTATTCTACATTTGAAATTACTCTCATAAAATAGAAAAAAGTATTTTTTTCCAATAGTACTTCATATTTTTTTATTTTTTACTGGTCCGTAAAATGCCTAAAAGAAAACATAATGTGTATATAAGCATATGGATTCTACATAAAATAATTTTTTTTAAATATATTTACTCTATAGCACAATGTTTCTCTATTGACCTAAACCCAATGATAAAATAGTGACTGTTACAACTTTAAGCTAAGATATTATTATTATACTTTTCGTTGTTTTTTTTTCATTTCGAAAGGAATTTAATAAAATTTAAATCATTATTTGAAATCTTTTCTCTACGGATTAATTTTTTTTTTTATCAAACGTGTACTAAACCTTATTATTCACGTTTTATGATGACATAAAACATTTTATTACGTATTTTTAAGACTTCTAACTATTTTACTTTGTATTTTTTTTTTAATCGTTTTAGCTGTAACAGAGATTCAATAATTAAATAAATATATATATAATTTTTTTAACAATATTCGTTTCAAATAGCACAATATAAATTTTTCTCAGATTATTTAATATTTTAACATGAATATTCTTTCTTGGTGAATGTACACGGATAATAATATAATTATTTGTTTGTATAAATTAACAAACTGTATATTTATGTTTATTTTTTTTAGTGAAAACTATAAATTCAAAAATAAATAACATTAAAATACAATAAGTATTATAAATAAAATGCTAAACTAGTAATATGATTCTCAATGCGATTGATTTTTTATAAATAATAGCGAATATTATTACAAATAGTTAGGTATTTCTCTTTTCGAATATGCTAATGGTGATCGAAACGGTTTGTGCGATTTGCATTTATACGACACCAAAATGGATAAAAATGTAAACAAAAATATTCTACTTTATAATAATGCTGCGAGGTCATTCGGCTATAGAATGATATTCTAAATTAAACGTCAAGATTTAAATCCTGTATGGATTTATTATATCAAATAACAATGAAAGGTGAATAATGTAAAAATGCCTTATATTAATAAAAATAAAACTAAACTGAATCTTTCAGTTCAATAAAAATTGCTCATCATAATAAGCTGGATTCTAACAAAAACCCAATCATTTTTTCGATACTGTGGTAAATTATGATGAACTTTATTCCATCGTGTTCATTAGGGATTGATGCAAATTAGTATAAATATTGTTCCATTCATTCTACCGTGCAATTTTTGGAACATGATAAAATAAAAAAATAAAAACTTGTAGAAAACTCATTTCTTATATTTCTATATTATATTCCATAAAAATAAACAATTTAACCTATATAACATATTTATGTATATATGATGTATATTATAAAATTTTAATTCACTCTTTTATTTTTGCGATATTGCTCGTCCCTTTATTCACATAAAACTTACTAGCATTCTTTAAATACACTAACACACAAAAATTTAAAGCTTATCTAACCAAATTTAAAATATATATTATTTTAACGCGTGTTTCAATATAATTAAATCCTTAAATTCAACATCTGTTTGCGACAGCCAATTTGCACAACAAATTGTAGCTTTTTTTTAAAAAAAAAAACCAATACCTTTAACCGTGTCAAAACTATTTTTGAATAAACTTTAAGTTAAATAAGACTGTATCGTTAACCATTGGTATTTTATCTTAAATTATTGTGAACGACTATATTATCAATCATTGCATTCGTTACATATAGGATTGAATTCATTCAAAACGAATTATGCCATGTACTTACTTACGTTTTTTTCATTTGTGGAACAGCCATCGTCAAAATTAATATTGTGGTTTTAATCAGTTTGAAACTTTTAAATGTAGTTTCATTATTCATAACTTAGTTTTCTCAATGTGATCTAGTCTATTAGAAATTAATGAAATTATTTATCAAAATATCTACTGACTATAGTTAATAATATAATCTATATTTCACCCGTTTAAAGTCCGTTTTCCATGGAAAAAAAATTGTATCCATAATTTTGAATCTTAATAGCCCATACTATTACAGGAAATAATGCATCAGGTAAATATAATTTTAACTTTGAAAAGTTTACACACGTCCTTCAGGTAGACATAATGCTGACCCTGGAGAGTTTACCATCGAAAGAGTTTGTTTTAAGAATTTTGAGAGTTTACAACAGCCTGAAATTGGTTTATGGTTAACTGCTAGGTACTAATTATAACTATAACTTACTATTAATAATTGTTATTTATTATACTTCAATTATTTCAATAACTCTTTTTAATTTTTCTGTTTTATACTAATAAAATAGTTTAATTTATGATTCATACCAAGTTTTTACTATTTTACCATTATATTTAAATTTTAACAGGATTTTAAGAATAATTTAAATTTACGTTTAATTCTCCATTTCTATTATATGATATATTGTTATTCAACTGTAATGTATTCATTGTATTGTATGCGCCAACGTATTTTGGTGAAATACACGATTAAATTAAAATATAATAAAAATACTGTCAAACAGACAGTATCATATTCATAATATAAGTCAATGAAGCAAATGGGCTGAGACAGCAGATTGTAAATATTATTTAAGAACGTGAGCACCGCGGTAAAATTCGGGTTTTCTATCGAAACATTGGTGTGTGTAGCGTTTAATAGAGACCCTTGTTTTATATGCTTGTTTTGTTTAATAAAATAATATCGGTATCCAGTGCAAATTATTATATTATTATTGAGTAACTACAACACTTTAGCTTTACTCCGAGTCTGATCTGTAACCGGTTGATTTATGGTCTTTGAAGACGAGGTCTAAAACGTGAAGTGGTCATACCGACATTTTGAGAACAATTCTCTAACCGGTTGATTCATGGTCGTTTGAGTGCTCAAAATTAGGTAGAAGTGTACCATCAAAAGATGGGTATACAACAATTGTTTCACACTAGTAAATCAAAATGTTACCTACAATTTTGTTCAATAATGTAGGCACACATGCGTGTTTATGTGATACATAAAATATGAATAAAACAATGATATTAAATATAACATAAAATGTTTATAACCACCTCATAGATAAAACCACACACTGTAAAAAAAAATTATAATTATTATAATATTATTATACGTAGATAAGTAATCATTATCAAACAATTTTTAAATGTTTTAAATACATTCCATATATATATTAAATTATTATTATTTCACAATATGTATTTAAATATAGACATAATTTATAAATATAACTATGATTTTAACTATGTTGAATTTTATTTAAAATATTTCTCTCGAGAGTTGTTTTAGGAATACCTCCACAAATTATATTAGTTATTATTTGTTTATTGATGTTTATTAATATAAATACCTATATGATATTAATATTTGATAATGTTATTTATCTTTATTTAGATATTCACTTCACAGCTTTAAAATATAATACTCAAGTAACAAACAAAAATATCAGTCAGTGCGTCACGCTGCGATGCAAATTGTTAGTTAAATTATAGCTACCTATATTAAAACCAATTAATATGAATATACATTTTAAAATAATTAGTTTATTTGAATTATGTTAAATTTTCAAGACTTTTAAAAGCAGATCAAACAAATGTTCCAATAATATATTTAATAAGTTAAAATGTCTTCGTTTGAGATTATTAATATTTCACTTGTTTTCTTTAAATGCACCTACTTTTAAAGATATTCAACTTGTTAAAACCATTAAAAACAGCAATTAATTATTAAAACAAAACAAAACTGGATTTTAAATGTTTAATACTGACTTTTAAAATATAAATTAGTTCATTAAAAATAGTAAGCCAAACAGTTCTGAATGACTAGTTGAAGTTCATCAATATAACACAGTTATCTACTAAATTAAACTTTTAAATGTATCAAATAACTCAATTTTATATTAAAATGTAATTCATTTATGAACAGATTATAATTATGTAAATCATTTTTATATATTGTGGTAAAAAGCGTAAAATTTATATTAAATTACAACCTATCAATATTATTACAATACGATATTTTTATATGCATTAAACAAACCAATAAAAATAAAAATAAAAAAAAAATAGAAATTACTTATGAAATAAATGGTTTTCAATTTATCAATTGGATACATTTTTATAATAAACTATAGCATATTATAATATGGTGTTAAATCATGAACGTCATATTGTTTATTTAATTTTTATATTTATTTGCGTACCTATAATTATGTATATTGGTATTTATGTGGACAGTATATATATATAATTATTTAACTATTATAATTCACAATAATGTTATATTGTATATTTAACAGATGTGTACTGAAAGTTTAAAAACATTTTGACAATACATATTACAATAAATAGTGTCAGGTAAGAACTGACGAGCTCTCTTTATACTCATATTATATTCATATTTACCACATTATTATTATTTCAATATATGTTTATATTTATCGGCTATATTACTATTTTTGATTTGCCATAACATTATATTCAGTGGTTATACTATTATAGTCATATTTTACACGTTATTATTATTATTATTCAACTAAAATGCCTATTGATTTTAGCATCAAAATATTATTTTCATTGTTAGTATTATACCAATTCGGCCAAAGTATAATTATATTATATATTATAAAGTTATTATAAAGTATCACTGTGATAACCAATTGTGAATTATTTTCATTATAAGCAAAATATATAACTAACAACAAATTAATTGAAACAAAGTATTTATTCAGTATTATTATTTTTTTTTTTTGAATTGACACAGCAGTAAAATAGCGCGCTGTCTCCAATTTTTGGAGTTAATGTTGTATGCGCTAATAGGTGTTGTGATAGGTTTACCATTTAATTAATATGCGTATTAATTACTATATACTACAATAACTCTAGAAGATATGCCTTCATACTGAAGTAAATTTTTTATTAACTTTATTTTGTCTTTTTTTTTTTTTTTATATATAATTCGTCAGTGAAAACTAATGACATTTGTACTTAGTCATTCAGAAGCCGTTATATTTGAATTTGTGTGATCAATTATTTTCTACTTTTATTTTATGAAGCATTTTATTCTAGCTGTCCGATATTCGATAACTCCATCCCTTCTCTAATTAATATATAATATATATTATATTATAAGGAAGATTGTTCAATCACTAAGATTTGTGAAATATTATTATTATGTTGTTTATAACTTTGTGATCATTTCATTTTAAATAAAAATTAAAAATGAAATAACTATGTCAAATAGTTATTTATATACTATTATCGTATGCCACAGGTCGCCCGGAACCAAAGGTCAGATGGTGGCGGGGAGAGACGTTGATGGATACCGGAAACGAAGGGATTTCCGGACAATTTACAGCGTCATCATCATCCGTGAAACAAAACGAAATGACCATTGAAGCACTTGGCCGATACGACCAAGGAGCCGTGTATACTTGTCAGGCATCCAACAGCAACTTGTCCGCCCCCGTTAGCGCCAGCGTGACGATCGAAATGTACCGTAAGTACACCAATCACCTGTTACCTTAAAAATATGTGTGACACTTATCTAATAATTATATTATTATTAAGCAGTGCTAGTTTATAATTACCATAATTTGGGCCAAGGGTCTTTAACTTCATACACCTTACAGAAATCTTTATTTAATGTCCGCTAACCTATTTTAAGTATATTATAACATTTTTTAACCATTTTTAATAGTGTTTTTATTATAAATGTGGCTTGAGAGTTAAAAAATAAATAATAGGTAGTCCGTTACATAAAAAAATTGAAGACATCGAGTATAGGCAATTACTATCAACGGTAGACATATTTTAGATAGCCAAACCGGATCTTCTAGTAGATAACCAAGATACATAATTATGTTTGTCAACTGTATAATTTGATGAGTTACGTTTAACGACTTGGTAAACAATGAATTTGTGATTGCGAAGTAAATCTCAATTTATTGCAAGTTAACTTGGTAGATTCCCTATAATTTATGAATACAAAAATCGTCGCCCAGAAACTATGTCGATGTCCAAATACAAAGAAAATCATGTGGGCCAAAAAAAAAAAAAAAATTGTTTTATTCAACGTATTACTAAACGAGTTGATTTTATTTATTTTTTAATTAACTTTAAATACAACTCAGTTATTTAAAAAAAAATTCTCTACAGTTGTTGACTTTTAGTTCGTTAAATATTATTTTTAACCCACTGAATTAAGTCAAAACCAATCATTAGTTTGCTTAACCTCACTTACACCCCATTCAACGCGTATAACAATAATTGTATTATACTATTATACTGCTATACACTTACGGCCCGGAAGTAAACAACATCATCACACCCCATACAGTGCACCAATATACAACTGCAATTATTTAAATTTGGCTCAAATATACACACATATACACATATACACACGTGCATATTATATTGACCGACAGTGTTTTTTTATTATTTGCTCGTTATTTATTTACACTGGATTGTACCCTAATCGTGGAGAGCGTCTGCCACCGGGTGCGTTATGGATTCCAGTAATCGTTTTCTTAACCGATCGGATGTCACATTTTCATAAATAGTTTCACCGAAAACGCCTGTATTTTTATGGCCACCACTGTAGCTAGGTAAAGAGTGTTTTGCTTTGTCTTTATTTCGCTCTATATTCCATTGGATGCGGTCTGTTTGGTTGTCAGTAATTTAATATTTCATATTATCAAGCATCAATACTCATACTCGATCAACATTTAAATAATGTTACCATTGAGGATATATATATATATATATTTTAAAAATACGTATTTTGAAGTAGTCTAATTATGTTTGCTTGCGCCACGAAATTACGTAATATTTTTTGCACTTTACATATCATTAAGATATTATATTTGTTACATTCAAACGATTAAAATTGTTTTATTCGTTAATAATATTACTTGAACATAAAATGAAAATTGATCTTAAAAATATTATACCTAACCAAGTTCAGTCAATCGTTCTTAAAATTCAACAAATTATTTTTTTTAAAACATTTTAATCATGAGAAATACACACCTATTTAACAACTAACATAACGGTATGTTATCAAAATCGCATTACATTAAAGATACGTTAATGTTTGAGTAAATAACGTGTTTACAGACACATTTCAAAGGTAATCATGCTTTTGTAATTACGTACAATTCAATCAATACTCCATTAGAGTATTGAACACGCAGTAAACGAAACGCTTTTTTGATTTTTTTTAAATCTCATTATATCTTATTGTATGATATGTTGATATCAAAATATTAAAATATATCAAAAGATTATGTACCCATTATCTTTTTGTTTACACAAACTTTTCTTAGATTGATGATTAAGAATGTCATTCTAATTAAATCTGTTCTAAATTGAATGATTTATATAATTTTTTTTTTAATTTATTAACTAAGTTCTTTTCAATTATTCACAACGAATGTTTTTAAATTACAAACTATGTTAACTCTAATTCATTTTGGTTGAAATGTAATAACTAGTGTTAATGTTACACATAAAAAATGTAGGTAGATACTTACTAACTATTTAGCTATTCTAAATCTATCATCGAAGTTCACTTTTTCGGAAGGTCTCCGTAATAAATTTCTCTGTTTTTCATTGAACAGAAAATCTATTATGTTATTAACAATTATACAACGCATGTTTGTTTATCCAAACAATTTAAAATTAATGTGTTAGATAATGTGCAAAATTCATGAATTTTAGGTCATCCGATGTTCTTTGAATCACGTGTTACATCAGAAACATTAAATATATATATATCATCAATCGATATGATTAGTTTTCGCAGAAAACGTTTTCATTGGACATTGTTGAGTCTATGACATATTATACAAACAAAACAATAATATAACAACAGAATAATTATTCTGTACAAAACTACTCACATGTCCAGTGTTATCCTCAGTTACCCTTCAATGCAACTCGAGTCTTAAAAACAAGTCTAATACAAACTTAAAGTAGGTAGTACAGTGTAACTATATATAAAAGTTAGGTACTTGTTAATTTACAAACATACGACTGTAGAATTAAAATGTCATCACAAGCATTTTTATAAAGTTTAATATAGGCAATATTTTTATTAAAACTTTAGAAAATGTTATTGTGGTACTATAATTGATTATTTCATGATTATCTAGTCATATAAATAGTAAAATAACATGCTATCTCGGATTGTTAAATATCGATCCAAAATGATTTTAGTACAAAAACAACCGTATTATAAATCAAAAGAACAAAATCATCTAAGACTTAAAATACCCGTTATTAGTCTTAACTTCTGCAGACAGCAGATATTTATGATTAAACTATTGTATTTTATAGTAATTAAATAAAACAGCTATATATGTTTTAAAAAATGGGGTATTTTTTACAAAGATTATAATACATCTCTCTTTTTCTCTCTCTCTTAATATATTTTTAGTTTAATCTCTATTTGATTAATGACAAATCTCTGTTTTTTTTTTTTTTTTTAATAAATATCTTTGGTTTTATATACACAATTATGTGTTATATTATAAACGATTTTCGTCACAAAATTTTGATGCATATAAATTAAAAAATTAAATGTTCACTACTTTTGTATTAAAGATTACATTAAGTATAATGTTATATATTTATCATTTTTTTCTACGATTTTGTAGTGCCTACCTACATTGTAATACATTTGAGTCATTACGTACATATTACTAAGATGATACAATAATTTTAAATTCAAAACATTTTATTCAAATTATTATTTATTTTTCAACC
This sequence comes from Pentalonia nigronervosa, assembly GCA_014851325.1. NCBI lineage: Eukaryota > Metazoa > Arthropoda > Insecta > Hemiptera > Aphididae > Pentalonia > Pentalonia nigronervosa. The sequence continues at coordinate 40,700 of JACXSJ010001159.1, forward strand.
ATTTAAATAAATAAATAAAAACAATTAAATGTTTAATATCAATGAACAATATCATCATCGACTCAGTTTATAAATTTAACTTAAGTACTTTTCAATTGTTCTCGGGTATGTTTTACCATTCGTTCTCAATATAAATATTTTATTAACACATATTATTTGTGCCTTATTTATTATGTGCATTACATAAAAGGTGAAATATATGTATATAATACGCACTTCTACATACTCGTATACTGTAGTATACAGTTTTGTTTGATTTTGGTAGTTTAAACATACGAAGTGTCTGCATTGCTTTTGTCATCGAAGTCAAATACAGAATAAAGATACGTTTGTTTTTAAAGGTTGAATACTCTGAATCCATACAAACAGTAAAGACGTCTTATTTTTGAAATGTCTAAAAAAATTCTAGGGCAGAAATAAATGTTTTTTTTTTTAATTATTATTGTATTCAGATCTTATCTAATTGTATAATAATGAACATTAATGAGTAATCGTACCTTAAATGTGTATAAATAATTAATAAAAATACAAAACATTAATCAATGATATTTAGGTAATAATATAGTAATAAGTATCTAATTACATATACATTTTTTTTTAAATGTCATCGTGGAACAATACTTCTTGTAGCACTTTTTGTGTTAAGCGATAAAGGCATTGATTTATGATGATGTGTATTATTATTATTATTTTTTGTGTCTGTAATCACCTTTTAGATCGGTGTAAATACTTAGAATTTTAACTTTGAGGGTGATCCTATCTAGCAAATTGTGTCTAGTCAATACATTAAAATCCATATTATTTTACAAAAAATATAAAGCGTAAATCCACAAATATTTTATATGAGCATTTCAAATTAGAATGTTGACCAATTGATCAAAATCGCAAACATTTACTAATTATTTTGTAGTAAAATATTCATACCTGAGATTTGAAAATAGAATACAAGGTTCTCAAAACTTATTATTACTAGAAATAAAAAAAAAAAAATGATAAACGTAATTGTACAAATAATGGATATTATCTACTTATCATTTCTAATTTTCCATTTTTAGTTTTGAATTTTTTTTAAACTCTAATGACTTATGGACAATAATTTGAATGCAAATTATTTAAATTTAATAAATATAAAGTATATACATGTGTGTCCATTTTTCAATTGATAATTTCATTATACGAAACTTACGATTGTTTATAGATTAAAACATTTTTATTTTATGAGAAAAAAACACTATTTTAATTTAAAACTTTAATATAATACTTACTCTACTGTGCGCAGAAAAAAATAAATTAAAAAAAATAAAAATGCATTTGATATGAATATAAACGACCATTGTTATTCATAGATTTTAGTTGTTTGGCTTAATATAAAATACTATTATAAGCATTAAATAGTATACCGAAATAATATCATAATTAATGTTTAACATTTTAAGATCTCAATTCACTTATTTTGTAGAACAATGGAACGCCAATGGTTTATGAACTCATTATGCTCTGTTCCAAAATTATATTTCATTTGCTTTGACTTTTCAACTATCGAAAATTATAAATTTATGTATACCTTAATAATATTATGTATATTAAATTTGCATTTTCAATACATTAATTTAAAACAATATACGCGATTGATTTTACCCTTGTTGTGTTATCTTATAATAGATTTTTGGAACAAGTGTCGGTACATCGTATCTAAATTCTTTGCAGTGCACGTTATAATTTACGAAAATCAAAATTGAGACGTGGATTACTAGTAAAATAATAAATTCATTCATTCATACAGTAAACTCTAAAAATTTGATTGTAATCTCAACACCTGATTTTGATATAAGGTATACAATCGAATTTAAATGAATAAACTTAGTATCAAAAAAAAATATCCATCGCTCTTCATTTAGTTAAAAAAATTATGGTGAAACTTGTAACGAGATGACAGGTCATTTTCAAGTGACAAAACTAGGCAAATGAAATGAAGCAATGAAAAATTGTTATTTAAAAAAATCATTTTTATTTAGAAGTCTATAATAATCTTTAAAAATAAAATAAGAATAAAAATATTATTTTTAATTCTTAAAGTATAGACAAGACTCGAGAAACAATATCTTTACAACCAATCAATGTTATAAAAAAGATAAAAATAAAATACTTGAACTCTAGTTAAACTGGAAATGTAATTTATTTATATAGTAGGTACTCGACTTTTCAATTTCCATGAAGTCATGCTATTATTTTATTTCTGATATATATCGCAATTGCTAAAAACATTTCAGAGAGAAGTAATACATAATTTTTATTGTTTTTTTTTTTTTTTACATCACCTAGGAAACTTTTTAATGTAATCGTCTTAAATTTAATTACTATATAAATATTTGATCAGCATAATATTATCTTAGACTAAATCAAAAACATATTCATTGTAATCATCCAAACATCTTAATATACTGTTATAAATAAAAATAATATAATTAATAATTATAAGTTATAATATGTATTTGAATAAAATTAAATTAAAACATGGAACATGATGCATTTACAAAGGAAAGTAATATGTACCTACATTTAAAAAAAAAAAAAAAACATTTAATTTAATATAAGAAAAAATTAACTTTCAGGTATATATAATATATATGAATATATATGTTTACATAGTTAGGTATAAAGGTAAAGAAAAAGTATTTATATATTCATACATTTTGAAAAAGTAACATCAGAAAAATAATTATTATCCATATATAATTTTATCCGTTTAATGTGTTAAACGTGTAACCCTTATTTTACGTAACAATAATGTTTAAATATTTTGATTATTTTAATGGAGATTTAAAAATGCACATATATGATATACAATGTATTATACAAATTTATAAAGCAGTTGGTATATTTATTACAACTTTCTAAAGTTTTTTTTTTTTTTTTATGAAATAATACATTTATTTTATTTTATTAAGTTACATAAACTTATGAAATATCCACGAAAACCCATGGTAACCAATTAAAAAAACAAAAAAATCTATTTACTATACATGCTAATTGTTTAGTTCAGAAAGCTTACGGAAAATGATGTCGTGTTTTTGTCAAAAATGAAAAAGATTACCTTGGATGTCCTAATTGTTTTGAATAATTTCACATTTATATGTAAACTGATTATTATTTAATTAATATTATTGTTATTAATAGTTTTAATAGTAATAGTATACGATTTTTTTTTTTGTCTTAGGAAATTATGCATTATTTTAAAATCGTTTTTAATTAAAAAACAAAACATAATTTTGATATGGTGCGCCATATAGGTGTCATTGAATATGTTAATTTTTCAATTTTCATTTAAATTGTTTAAATGTTCGTTTCTTAAAAATGATTATTATTAATAATGAATTATTTTAGTTTTTCAAAACAACCTTGAAAATGTTCCGAACAGTCGTCATTGTGTCTATACTTTTTACCGAAATGAAGCGAAGCGAAGGATATCCTATACCGTCGTCGATTGTAGATCGACCGCGACAGGGTGTCGGAATACCTGTACACCATTCTGTAATTGATTCGACTGACTCGATAAACGAGTTACACACGATGAATGAGGAAATATGTTTACACATTTGCAACACGTCGCCTACCAAGATATCAAACGCAATAACATTCCGGGACGTGCAGAAGTCCACGATGAGTTCAGCTTCCGAATTCGTCTCGAAAATATCAAAATACTCTCTGTCATCATCCACGGACATAGCCTTGATCGCACATAATAAAAACCCGGAATTAGCTAGATTGATGATGGCCGATTGGAGAAATAAGCAGCATTTGCTTGGCGATGGTGATTCCATCACCCTACCGGTACCGGAACAGACGACCGAGACGATGGACACCTCGCCGTTCGCGGTCGACAATTTGACGACGATCGTGAAAGATACCGTGACTACAGCAGCGGCACGAACTAGAAAAGTGCCGCAAAAACATTACAGGGAAACCGATGACGACCAGTGGTTTTCGACGAAGTCAATGATCAATACTGATCGGAAAACACTGTCACCGGAGCCAACGGGAAAAATGCTATTATTTTGGTACAGTACATCATATTACGTTAATGAGTTGCAGCCGGATATGCGGTTTTCAGGCATGCAGACCGGAGATGGTGCGGACTGGAAGTCGTTCACTACAACCTGAGGATGTTTCGATGGCAAGTCGCTGTTAAACCGTCGTCGTTACCACGTCCACCGATAGCGCATGCGATTTAACTTTTCTCTGAGAGCACTGATTTCTATTGTTATTTTCCCCACAAATTGAACATTATGGATTTGTAATTATGTTTAAAAATGCTACTTATATGCTAAATATTTGCTATTTGTAAAACAAATTTAGAAATTTTAATGTAGACGAGCCGGGAACATTGATTGATTTTTTTTTTAGCACTTGCATTACCATATTTAATCTTCGATAAAACAACAAAGAAATACTTAATAGAAGTATTTAAATTGATCAGATAAATGTTATATATCATTTATACTAAATATATTACGTTTATTTTAAACTTCATTTATATTGCATATGTATATATTATACTTATATATATATATATATATATATATAAATGAGTAATATTTATCATTTATTAAGATATTTCATTTGTAATAACATAATAAAAATATATAGTTTATTTTGGTTAAAATTTAGGTGAACAATTTGTATAATTATATGCTGGTCTGGTTTATCTAGAAAATGTGTAAACCAAATTAATTGATTACAATTAATCAAAAGTTCTATAAAATTAATATAATTTGATAATGTAAAATAATTTCAATAGGCTTAATTTTTCAAAACATTATCCATTTACATGTAACTTGAAAAGCTTTTTCATGCGTTACTAACAAGAATCAACATTTGTATGATTATTATACGTGTATTATGTCTAGAAAACACTTAACGTAATATACTAAACATAAATATTTAGTGAAAAATACAAGTTCACTTGAATTTTAACAAAACGTTATTAAAAATATTCAAGTCTCCTAATATTTTTCAACAATCATTAATTAGACAAGTACTGGAAATTAATTAATGTAAAAATTAAGGTAATCTTTTTGATCAAACAAGAGTTTTTAGATTGAGATAATCACATAAATTGTAAAACTAATACATTTAACGCTCTGTTCAAATCTAAGATGTAGTTTTAAAGGTACAATAGTTGTATTATTATTAATTCCTAAATTTGGTATAAGTAAATGACTTGTATTTATTTAATAACAAAATTAAACGCTTAAGTTTTAGATATAAAAAGTAAAATATTTACTTTGTAGTTTATTATGAATTTATGATAAATTATGTATAATGCATTCCTATATTTTATTGAAATATATACTAACCTTGCTCTAACTAAATTATTTATAATTTCCGAAATGTTAACTGAGATATCAGTTACATTTTAAATAAAAATAATAAGTATTTATAAGTGATTTTATAAATTGTTTTAAATTTATACAACATTTAGTAAAATATCAAAAACGTGTAAATTATTTTATAATTAAACTGATATATTTTTTTTTATACACATGGTTTAAAATTGTGGCGGAAGATAATTTATATTTTTTTTTTTTTAAATTGAAATTAAAAAAGAAGTTATGCGATAAGTCAAATACATTTATTATAAGCGTTTGTAGTTTGACAAAACCTAGTACCTAGCCTAATGTTTTTAATGATCAGTCAAAAAGCTTGAAAGAAATTAGTCGTACTTACTTCATTTTAGTTATGTGATAGGTATTACTAATAGAAAAACTAATTACAAGCAATATAAATATATAATAAAATATTAAAATATCTTTAAAAATATAGACTAACAGTATCTATTTATAATCGTTTTTTGCATGCAATGGTTTATCATTGAACTAAAATTAAACACATACTTTACAGTGGCCTACGCAATGATGAAAAACATTCGAACCTTCTTTAGATACAGCATAAAGACTTTAATGGTTTTTATTTTTATTAAACATCATAAATAATGGCTTTGATTAAAAACTGACATAAATATTGATCAAATAATCAATATGATTAAAAAAAAAAAATTGTCTATAAGCATATCATTCCGTTGAAAATATATACTTTCATCATAAGATATACATATTTATATAGTATAGATATATATGGTATAGAATTTTTTTATTATATTATTTATACATCTGCTTATATTTAAATTTAATGTAAATTTTTGGCTTTAGTATGTTCATTTCGTTTTTCTATTTTATATACTCTATGTACCTATGGATAAAATATTACCACGAGAATTGTAATAAGTACACACAAGTTGATAAATATTTAATTAGTATTTAATTTTATTTTTATTTTTAATTAAAACTTATAGGTGTGGTTTTGGTAGTTTTTCTTCGTTATACGGTACAAAGAAACATTAAACTATATTGAACGGTATATTAGCTGAGAAACAATTCGACAGAACCTTTTACGGGAGTAATAGCAGTTTTAAATGGGATAAAGGTACAGTTATTTCAAAACTCATCGGGGAAAACAAATCACAGACATGTGCGGGAAAAGTCCATAACATTTCGGTCAACTTGCCATTGTGGTTGACGATATAAACGCCGGTGAACCATAAATTGCTAGTGTGTTTCAAAATCATAAATCGCAAATACGCTAGTTTGATATATGAGAAATCAAAATTGTCTTCGGGTCGGCTTGTCAGGTGGTATTGTTGTCTATGTTTGTGATCGCGGTGGACGGAGGGTGTAAAAACATAAAAATCTATGTCCTTTCCCCGAAACTTACTTATACGATGGACACGGGAGAAGGTATGTTTTGGTATGAGAAAAAAATCTCTCTTTGATAGGCGGGCAAGCACTGCAGGTGAGTGGAAAACGGGAACAAATCGGAATGGAAACTCGGTTGACCGTGACTTTTTCATCATACCTTTACCGGTATAATTCTACTACTATGGCCGATTACGCGATCACATGTACGAAATGGTTAGCGCTTTTACGGTACAAGAAGTACGGACAAAAATAAAAGGGAAAAAATGAGCAAGGGTGAAGAAAATAATAATAATAAAAGTCGCAAAACCGCGAGCAATGGGTATATCTTACGAGAAGAGGAATTGGAAAGAGAAATCTCTTATATATATTTATATATATATATACACATACGCCAGTCCTGACTCGGAGAAAGCCATTGGCCTGACCACCGGCTTGTTTCCGGGTCGGTGTGCCATCATTTTCCAATCCATTACCCGAACAGGGTGACCCACCGAAACATTACTATATAATAATATGTATATAAGCATAAAGTCGTTCGTTAACCACCTCTCACAAGTCAACGGTTCATCACAATGTTAATATTTCAGCTGCTATTTCTATAGGTTAAACATATTTATACATGCAATACATTGGTACTTAACGCTGTATAGTTTGTATTTTGAGGATGGTATTATAATAATGTTCACATGTGGGCAGACCTAACCTACCAGATATGCGACTAACGAAACAAGTGTTAAAATGACCGATTTTCCAACTGCCATTATTCATATGAGAAAGATTCCACAATAGTCACAGAGCTCAAGCAAGTATTCCAATATATTTTTCATAATCACAGTTATTCAAACGACAAATAATATCTACTTGTTTAACACCGTAACGAAGTACAAAACTGCATTACTTTATTATAATACAATGGCGAGTCACCTATAAGTTGAATAAAAAAAAAACTCTATTTATATACATTTTTCTGTGTGTCACCAAAACTGTCTCATTTTAAACGACCACAGGTTTCAGTCATTTAAACTCATGCCAATCTTTCGTCACTTTAAAAATAAAAATATATATATCAACGGTACTTCGTCCTCTACCTGTTACGTGATTGGCGACTAATTAAAATCGTTCCATCAATCAATTTATTTTCGATTATCTATTTGATTATAGACGTAACGGTGATTCTGCAGTCTACGATTAAATCGAAAAAAGAGTACTTTAAAAGATGTTACATTATAACTAGTGACGAAGCTAAATTGTGAAATATTATTTTCTAATCGATTTTCTTGATTATTACTATCGATTCAAACCATGTAAATTAGACGAATACATAATAATAATAATGTAATTGTATGTAATATAAAGTTTATAACATTAACGATGTAATGAAGGTTTATAATTTTATAAATATTAACTGTATTTATATGTGTTTTGGTTTCAGAAAATATTAATTTTTATTTTACGTCAAATAACCAATAAACATGAGTTTTAACAGTTTTTGGATCAAAATTGAGTTGGGTAAAACTTTTCATCATTGACGGCAAACAAGCTTTTAATACCACGTATCAGTGATTACTACTTTTTTACACCGTTTTTTTTAAGCTCCAATTTAAAAGCCTTTTTGTCTGATCCGTTAACTTTAATTAACTCGGGACTGGTCTCCCCGAAATTCCTTAAAAGATTTTAATAGAAAAGAAAAATACACCATTTTCGAAGAAAATTGCTTTTCACGTTATTGAAGTTGTCAAAAATCAGGTTTTCACTAGGTATGTTTAGGAAATATAATACAAAGTTCTTTAGTAAATTAATTTAACAAAATTATTTTGGTATTATACATAGCTGCTATGTCAGATTGTTCTTGGATGTATTTTGTGTTATAGAATGTTAATAACAATATTTTATATTTTTCCATATTATCACTCTTACTTCTAAAGTATTTAATTATCGTAATTTTATCTTAAAAGATTGAAAAACAAAAGGAGTATTAATTAAAAATAATTATTTGAAATAACGTTTAAATTGACATTGATTGTCATTTTTCTTATGAGAAAAAATATTTATTGTTAATTATTATGTTTTGTGATTATGATTTAAATCACAAAATAAAAAAAATACTGTTTATTGTTTATTATTCTAAGTTCGCTGTAAAATTATTCGTATGAAATATCACCATTAAGTTTTTAATAAATATGTATAAATAACAACAGTAAAAATATAAACAGAAGAACTGTAACGTTCAACTGTTCAATTATATGACACGATCGGCTAAATTTATTGACTTATTACTCTGACAGTTAAGCTATAATGAAAAAAATCAAATATGTCTGGTCAGTAAATTCATATATTAATACTATAGATTCACTTGTGTTTTATTTTGTTGTATTTGGATATCTCAAAAAATGCATTTTAAATAAAATTTGATAGAGTAATATAATTCAATAAATTTTGTTCCAAATCTATTGTACCAGTTTTGTCTTAATTTTTATCGCTTTACATTATTTTTGAATCAAATTGTTTTTAAGACAATTACGTAGAAAACTCAAATTTAATATTTTCTAAATAAACAAACGATTAATTTGAAAAAAAAAATATTTTGTACTCTCTAAATTTGCATAAATACATTATGGTATTCATAAGTTTCCAAAGTCCATTACATTTTTCATTAGTATAATAAAAATAAATTGTTAAATAAAAATCTTTTATATTTTTCCAAAATTCTCATCAGGATATTAATTTTTTTATATAAGTATTTAGTGATTATGCTTTCTTATAAAATAATTTAGAATATATTATACTAGGTAAGTAAAATATTTTTGTGTAAGATATTTATCAATTTATTACATAAACTAATTTATATGATATTTGATCTAATATGTGATCCCCAAAAATTATATGATTCAATAAACAATCTCCAAAATGTATGATGATCTACTAATTTAGCATGGTATCTATTAAACAGGTGCCTTATTACATGTTGGCTTTATAAGAAACAAATGTCTATTGATGGCTTATGATTTATGTTATTTAAAATAACAAATAAAAAATGTTTAGTTCACAAACAAAATAATGACTAATAAGCACTTGAAACATATAGTTCTGGGAATTAACCAATTTGTTGTCGTGTGTTTTGAAACTTATCATATTTTAATGTTTAAATATAATTTATAATTAATAATATTTTATTGTGTTATAATAGCTTAAGCAAAAATCATAAAAATACATTTTTTTAATATATAAATCGTATATACATTAGAATATCATTTTTTTGTACTTTGTAGATCACAAATTATTCAAACTCTAACAATAATATGCTCTCTTTGTGTTGGGTTAATTTTTAGTGTATACAGATCACTTAATAAAATTAAATCAATCTTATTTTCTAATACGTTCACTTACTTTGTTTATTCCTAGACAGAGATATTTTTCAAGAATTATAGCATACCCATTTCACACGCAGCATCAGGCGGGTGTTCGTCAATTGCACCAACTTTAGGACACTACCTGTATAATATTCATTTATTGTGCCGGTATAAAAAAGGTATACATCAATTGTGCCATTAAAAACAAATTTAAAATAATTTATTTATTACAAATAAAATACAAAAACTGTCTTAGTTTAATTTTTATAATTTGTTAATACCGGAGTTAATACGTTACAAAATTATTGAATCTAACGACCGTTACTGAATGCCATTGAATTAAAATGTCAATATTCTTACTTTTCTGTAAAAACGAAATGAAAATAAGAAAAATGTAGAAATAAAGCTACCTATTATATAGATTTTAATTTGATTACCTTATTAAACTTTTTTTAAGTGATAGCTTATCCTTTTTACAAATTCAAACATATCTAGATTTCCATTTACATACTTGGATATATTTTCTTCAACTATAGTATTTTTTTTTTTGTACTTATGATTTTTAATTTTATTTTCTTTTTCGATGCTATTAATTTCGAAATATGATTGAACTTGAATAATTTTTAAAACTTTATAAAATTGTGTTGTTTTTTTATCAAATAATAAAGTTATAAAAATAATGATTTTCAAACATACTTACGATGACAGCGCTGTAGATTAGATTAGTACAATTTAGATAAAATTAGGAAATCCAACATGTAATAACAGATTCCTATAGACGTATAGTTATAAAAGTCGATTGACGTAATTGACATATAACAATGCATTACATTCGAATATCTATCGGCACAATTGATGTTATAACTTTTTTTTATCCCATAATTTTTCTTTCTTTACCTACGATTTTCGGCGTAATTGATGTATATCCCACCAGTATCTATCAATCACAGAATGGAAATTTTAAAATGTGTAGGGATTGTATAACTAATTTTTTTTAAATCTTAATATTCTTCATCACATAGTACAATTTTTAAGTTGATAATTTAAATATTGCATTATTTTTAAAAATTTGAATGTTAATAAGTAAATAATAATACGTATAATAATATTTTTTTTCTTTTTATTCACAATATTATTGATTAATAAAATATTAATGTGTATATTGGTTTATATTTATATAGTCACTACATGTAAAAAAAAATAAAAATAAAAATATATTTAAAAAACAAACACATTTATAAGTATTGAAAATTATGTGAATTTAATAATTAAAACAAATTTAATGAAAATTAACAAATTATTAAGTTAAGTTAATTTTAACTCATCAACTTAATTTATTAGTTTTTACTTTTTTACTAACTTGACTTAAATCGTTTATGTTCCTAATTTAGTTAGTTATAAATTACCATGTTTACTTATTCCCATTTAAAGTTTCATAGAATGTTAGAAGTATTACCAAAATATGTCGGCAAGTGAGTTCCGCTCTGTTGTACAGTAGGTGTCAAATGGGTCACATCACATATGTTAAATTTGTATTCAATGAGATGTATATATATTATTGTATACAAAAACGATTCTGTGTGAAGATGGTCTGTCAGCCTACATAACTAAATGTACCTATATTAAGATATTATTGCTATTAAAATAATTCATTTATTACTATTAATAATACAGTAGGTTGAATTAATTTTTGCAGAAAACATTCCATTTGAAAAATGAATTAAGTGTATAAAATATAATAATATACTTTAAAATTTTCAAGAACCTTAAAAAAAATATTTTTGAATTACAACAAAATAACTAATATTATATTTCTTCATTTAAATATATAATTTTGTCCAAATTTGGACTTAAAATGTCTATAAAAAATTATTTATTTAATATATTTTTTTCATTTTTTAATTACACTATTAAATACTTATAAAAAATCTTGTTTGACATTTTCAATCCTTAACTATAAAAACTGATAATTTTTTATATTCTTAACTGCATAATAGTTAGCAAATATTCAAAATTTTAATGAATTTGGACAAAATTTAAAATTTTAATGCTTATAAAAAAAAAGTATGCATATATATTATTAATATTTTTTATTTACTACTTTAATAACTTATGAACAATCTTGTATAAAATTTTCAAGAAATTTACTCCATCGATTTTTTTTTTTTTTGTCGATATTTAATGAAAAAAAAATTTAAGTAACCAACAATTAGCTCAAAAATTATTAAAATATTTTTTAATTTTTTTTTTTTTTTGGTGTATATAAAATGATAATCTAAACAATCGGTGAAATTTTCAAATGTGGTTATTTTTTTTTTCGAATTACACCATAATAAGAAAATCGTTCCCAAAAAAAAACGGGTGAATATCCAATTTTAAATTTAAAATGCTCATAAACAATTTAGTTTGACTTTCCAAATATTTTTTCTTTTTTAGAAAGGTAGAAATACTTACAAAGAATTTTGTGTTAAATTTTCTTAGATTTAAGCAAAAATTTTATGAATTTTTAAATCCAAAAAATATATAAATTTTCGTGATTTTTGCGTATTTTGTTGACACTTTAATTTTAGACGCTTATAAAAAATTATTATAGACTTAAGCTCGACTTTTTATTTAATTTTAATTTACAACAAGCCATGAAGAACCTTGTATTACATTTTCAAGTTTTTTTACAGTAAAAAATGTTTGTAATGATAATAATAATAAAAATGTAAAAAAAAAACTAGAAAATTGATTATGTCTATAAATAGCTCCAAAAATCAAAACATATTGAACGTTTTATTGTGCATTAAAATTGCTTATATAAACATTTTTGTAAAAATTTTATATATCTACTTTGATGACTTTTCGTGTTATACAAAAAAAACAAAATCGATTTTGTCAAAAACTAGCTTCGCATAAAAATTCCCGTTTTACCCTTAATTTGTTTGTTGTTTTTCGCGACGTATATGAAAACTATGAAGAATTTTTTAATTTTGACTCCCTAAAGTACCAATTAGATTCACTTTTCCACCCGAAAAGATGCTGATAAAGAAAATCGGAATACTTTTACTATCGTTAATCATAGTGACAGACAAAAAAACACACATCATTGTAAAATCAATACATTCCTCGCTCCGTTCAGAATCTAAAATAAGATGTTATGATAACGATAAACTTCGCTTGTAGTTTTAAGTTAAAAACAAATTTACATAAGTATAAGGTAAAAAATAGAATACTATAGGGTAAAAAATAGTCATTCGTCTATATTTAATATTAATAACCTGGATCCCACAAATTAATTATATATTCATAATACAATTATCGATTGTGCTAATTTGAATTTATATTTATAATCAAGGTCCTGCCTTCATAGATTATACTATTATAGATAATTAATAAATATTTTTTTTTTTTTTTATTCACTGTACTTCTGTAGTTTATTATCAACTACCACTATAGTTTATCACAATATTTACTATTACTAATCGTCCTTAATGAAACAATATATTAAGTACTTATAAATTATAATATTCAAAGTTATTACTTACTATACTACAATATAATGACTTTTTTTTTATCAACATAACTTATTAACTTATGTAATGGTATTTGTTATTTAATTTAATTTTTTTTTAATATACTTGTATACAATACAAACTGTAAACAACATTGTTTTTTTTCATTTAGTGTTTAAACGCGTTGTTTACAACTATTATGGTATAAAATTAATAAAAAAAATGATACATTAATACTCAGTAACTTGAGTGTTTTACTTAAATATCAGTCAAAAAAATATAAAGTTAATACTTTTTGAGCCTTTCTCGATTTAAATATTATTAAATAATCATAGATATATAATGTTTCATATACATTTTAAATTATAATAATTATAAAAGTAAATATATTTTTAAGTATTTCTTTCTTGTTTATAATTGTTTGTCAGTTAGTTCTTAAAATGTGTGTAGTGAACATCAACAGAAAAATACTTAATTGCGTTTTTTCTATTAATATAGGTGCTATATTATAAGTTGTTTTCATTTTTTAAAATAAATATTCTCGATTTTGATTTACAACACAATTTGTGGGATTGGAATATATAGTTTTAGTTTAATAACATTATTTCAAAGCTTATACTTATTAAACAACTTTGTTTTTTTCATAGATTTATTATCTAATTGAACTATAACCACTACTTTTCTGCCAGAGATTTAAATTTTATGTTTTAAATCTTAAATTCTTAACTCATTATTATTTTTTTAATATTATAAATATGAGTTTAAATGACTAGTTAGGGATTAATAACCCAAAACAAACTTTTAAAATTAATAAACTTTAGTTTTAAGACTTTGCACTGCTACTTTAAACTAAAATACTTAATTCGACAATATTGGAATTTAATTAAATATTTATTGTATTCAAAGATCAATAGCCTTTAAAAATCAAATTAGTGAATACTTAAATAAAAATGAACGGTCGTATTAAAAGTTCTGAAAAAATCAAAGTGAAAAATAAGAACGGACAAAGTCATTGTAATTGGTTTGCACTGTGCACGATGAAAATCGAAATTGCGTTCGCCGTCAAAGTTAGGTAAAAAAAAAAACGGATTTTGTTGAAAATTAGTCGTAATCAGTAATTTTTATTTATACTTGCAAAAGTATTTGCTAAACATATACGTCCGACTACTTAGGTATTATTATTTTGAATTGATTTATTTTTATTGTTGAAATTCCATATTAAATTATTTTATTATACATTGATCTTTGTTATCTAAACGTTCTTACGAACTAAGAACTGATAAAATCGTAATGTAATTTCTTCAGTACTTTACTGACTCTTTAAATTAATTAGATTGCTGATCGATAGATAGGTTGGGTATAAATTAAACTGTTGGATCACTCACCGATCTGGAGAAATAAAAAACAAACACAAATTAAAAATCTATATCACATTAGATTGTCACGCTACTCTCGTAATATTAAGTAACCGATATTGATTATCGAAATAGTCTTGGAAACGAAACACGGTTTTTACCAATAATCCACCATTATTCTGGTTAACAATTGTAAAACGCCTAAATAACTATTATACCAATAGTGCTTAATGAGATATGAAATAACACTCACTATGCATATTATACCGATGTTAAATTTTTAAAACAGTTTTGAGAAATGTTTATGAAAATAATGGACACTTCCAGAAATGTCCAAACTGTAATAACTAAAATTATAAAACAGCGTTGTTCTGTTATCGAAATAAAATTAATTAATTATTTGAACATTTTAGAAAAATGTGTGATTTTTTTTTCGAAGTTTCCTTCTGACGTGGGCATTCATTATGCATATATTTTATTCTACAATATTTATTATAACAAACAGTATTATATATTATGACTATGTTCTTTTGTGATGACCTGCCCGTTTAATTTGTCCTACAGTCAAACCGTTGGAAGTGCAAGTACTCAGCAGCAGGCAGCCGCTTAGTTCCGGTCGGACGTACGAGGTGCAGTGTCAAGCGGTGGGCTCCAAGCCGCCGGCCAACGTGACGTGGTGGAAGGACAATGAGAGGCTGACCAATGCTACGCAGACCGTAAGTACAACAATAAAGTGTATGTGTGTGTAAAGAATATCATATACTAATAACCTGCCCGCCGGCTAATCTGTGCGCGCTTTTGCCCTTCTCGGAAATCACCCCCTCCCCAAAACTAGCAGGGCCCCATCACTCGCACTGAGACACGACCGCTAATTGTTGGGCGTGTGACCCTCTCCGGGAAAACTTTACGGTTGGCGCTGATAAGCACCGCGACCTTTCGCAAAACGGAACAAAATCAAAAAAGGGATTTGCGTTATAAGAGACCTTGGCGTCCCGAAATGTTATCTGATATTAAAATAGGCACCTCCCATGTTTAATTTAATTATTTTTATTTTGTTTGTGGAGTGCAAGCACTGCATTTCTCGAAATCCAACGACGGTTGACAACGCGTGACGTTTAGTTGGGTTTTTATTTTTCAGCGCGAAATTACGTATGTTGCTGCGTTTGAATTAAAATTTAATTGCGCTTATCTGCGTGCAGTGAATTATTTAGTTTAGGTACGTTGCGAATACCGCACACGTATACCTGCATAATTAATAGACAGCCAAAATTATTACCTGCGTTGGGAGGCCACGGCACTAACGATTTTTGAGGGGACCCGCGCGAGTCGGAATCATTACAACAAAATATTACATTATTATATCATAAGCACTATGATAATTTTAAAATAAAAAAGTGCACAATAACGTTCCATGCCAGTAGATACTATTTTTTTCTTACATTCATCTAAACTCGGTATTTCTACCGAACGAAATCTTAAGGGTTTCAGTTAACACATAAAGTTCAAGCCAAAAATACTTTTTCAACTTTTAATTTTGAGTGGTAGCGTTGAATATAAATAATCATTTTTATAAGGTAGGTACCAAAAATATTAATTGGATAAAACATCGTTTCATCCAATTTAAACCCTGCAGTTGACTTTTGTAAGTGTATCTTTTCTAAGTGAGCCACTGGATGGTAATATATTAATTTGAACATAAAACATTTACATATTGTAACAATCGTGTTATTCAGAAAAAGTTAATAGTGAAACTATTATTGTGTCATTTCCAATTATATAATTATAACAACACTGACTATATATCGCAGCATACTATCACAAGATTTATGAAGGAATTAACTAAATGGTCAACAAAATTCGATCATCATCTTTGGTGATTTTTTCGCAAAATATACGGAATATTGATGTAAGTTATACCTCATACTATATGACCGACGATAGAGTGGCATGGTGGAAGTGTTATTATTATTTAAACTCGCCCTAAGAAGTATTGTAGTTTAATAATTCAACACTAAACATACTGTTACGGATAACTAAAAAATCAAAATATTATGCCACTCGGTAAAAAAAAATGTATGTTTAAAATAAATAATTTAAATTAATTCAAGTGCATCCTACATGACTGTCAAGTCACAAACTTTAGATTTAATAACATCAACATTACATTAGGATTAATTATAACTTATAAGTTACGCGCCAATTCAATGTTCACAAATTTCAATTTATATTATAAGTATATATTTACTATAGATGTTAATAGCATATCACAGATATAAAATAATATGTACATAAATATGTATGCGCAACATACTTCTATGTAATAAAGAACTTTTTTCCGTTAATTGTGTATCCCACTTAATATATTTTATATGAAATACATTGCTATGAAACTTCAAATTAAGACTAGAACAGTATACATTAAAAATATAAAAATACGTAAATTATATATTATGAATTAAACCGTAAATGTCTAGAGTATACACATTTCTGATGCACTTGGAAACGATTCACAAGGATAAGAATTAATAAAAAATACCATCACAACTAACAATATGATTTTTTAAGTTTTATTTTGCAATTGGATTTTATAGTAAATGTTTCTTTATTTATCGTTTAGTGTTGAATGTTAAAATAATAAATTATAATACCAGTATAATACATCATACATTTTACAATTTGTTAAAACTTGTGATAGATACTAATATCAAGTATTTGTTCAAAAAAATTATTTACCGAAAAAATATTGGGGTTTGGGTTTTTTATATTAACTGTTTAAAAAGTTTTTTAATATATCATAATAATTCATTTATTATGAAAAGGTTGTAAATTTAAAAATAAACTCAATTTATATTTATGATAACGATGGCAGATGCTGTTTAATTTTATCTTTGGATTGGATTTTAAACTTTATACTGACACACAAATATTTTAAAAATCTGATCATAACAAACTACTATCGCGACTTTTTCTTGGACGTACGACTAAGGTAGAAAAAAAATATAGTTTTAGTATTTTCATAAAAAGTTCATCCGTTCATAAATATACAGTTATTGTGACAAAATTTTACGTTGTATGTAAAAATCTTTTTATATTATTAAATCTCTCTTTTTATATCTCCTCGAACATAAATTACCGTTTTTTTTCCGAGTTGCACATATAGGTACCTAAAATAAAGCAAATTCAAATCATAAATTATTTTAAAAAGTAAACATTATATGGCCAGTTCGTAAAATATAACCGTAAAAATCATTTATTTTTCTTGAATAATCTATCCCATGTAAGTGTTGTCTACCTAATCAAGTGATACTTTGTGCATACCCTTGCAGTGACATTTTATTAACAATTTTAATCTTATCATCATAATTATTTTCAACTATTGTCATTATGAAATTAATGAAACTTTGTTTGTGTTTCTCTATATTTATTAATTTACACTATATGACATTGCTATTTCTTTTGACTATGAGTACGTTATACGCCGAATTCATATAATTTATTTCAGTGTCTTCATCATGTCGGTATAAATAACGATTGTTTACTAATGATTCAAATCAGATGATATTGTTACCTAATATATTTAAATTCAACGTTAATATTTTAACAAACTTAGACATTTACAATAAAAATACAAGTATTTTCATATTATTTATGTTACCTAATCGTATACACAAAAAAAAAAGGAAAGTAGGTAATAGTTCTTTGAGCAGTAGGTGTCGATTTTACCTCATCATTAAGCAAGTCATTATATTACGTGTTTTAAATCTTAATTCAAAATAGACGAAAAGGAGTTCAGTTAGCTTATAACACCAAGCTTATTTTATGATTTCGTATTTATCAATAGATATTTGCTATAAAAAGTAATTTATTTTACTAATAGAAACACAAATAGTAAACACGAGGTTTGTTTATTTTTTTCCAAAAATATTGCATTAAGTCATATATTTTAATAGTATACATGTATTATATTTATATCAAGAATTTTTGTTATTATCTTTTAAGTTAATATTGAATTACTGTACGAAGATGTGAATAGATTTATATTATGAATAGATAATAGCCTAAAATTAATATTAAAAATATTTTGATAGGTATATAAAATATTTTAATTTACGTTTAAAAGTGATAAGTTCTATAGTTAAGTCAACTGTAAGTAATTTAGTTAACATGAATAATACAAACAAACATTGTTCTATATTCTATTAATTAATTAAAAATCTTCTATCAAAATTATATTATAAACAAACCAACTAGAATTACAATAATTCTATTAATTAACGTTTTGTCAAAAATTAAATAAATAGTATCTCCAACTAATATAATTTAAATGTTTTTTTTTATCAATTTATTTTTTATCAGAATTTTAAATCTATAAAAATGTCAACATTTAAAATATCGATAAATAAATCAAAAAGTGTCAAAATCTTTTATAAATTATTTCATATGTAAATAATGCTTATATAAAAATCTAGTAAATATTTAATCTACCCACAGTTATTCGTTTTTAAATTACAACAAAATTAGAAAACCGTTAGATGAGAAATCTTTATTAAAACAAGTATTGCTAAAAATTCGCCAATTTCGGTTTTTTTTTCATTTAAGAAACGTACTGAGGATTTTTTACATTTGAGTACCAAAAAGTTTTACTTTTTTAACAAATATAATTATTAATACAAATATATTAAGTTGAAATTTTAAGCATTTTTACTAATCCTAAAAATAATGACAGACACACAAAAAAAAATTAAAAAATTTCATTTTAAAATCAATACATTCATCGCTTCTCTTAAAATCTAAAATAATATCTTTACATTGTCTTCCTATAACTAATACCAGGAAATGTTGAATGGTATTCCTGAACTCAAATATGTTTAAGTATAAAATTAGGTGTAACGAACCTATATTATCGTATTTCCTGTACAAGAAACCCGTATCGTTTAAATTAAGTCCATATGTATTTTCGTGTTCTAATGCTTATAGTTTAAGTATTTGCTATTTCGGAAATAGGATTTTGGGTAACGAAGGAAATCCAAAACTTACCGTACCCATTAAACCTTAACCTAACCAATGCGGGTACTTAAAATTTTTAATGACAACTTTTAACTAAATATATAAGTGTGAGCAGAAATTAGAAATTTTCATTTTTAAATTCTGTGATATTATGTGATGCATTTGAGTTTTATTATATTCTAAACTTGAAATTCAAAATATTATACATTTTTACTCATTATAATTTGAATGAAAAAATTTAATTATAGTCTTAACAATTATTCTTAATTTGGCTTATAATATTTAATAGCTATATTATATTATATTTATGTTAATTATCAATATTAGTTATGTTATATTATTTTACTAAAAAAAACTTCCTATTCAAAAACTTTATTAATATTCTATAGCGTAAATAATTGTCTTATTAAAACCTTAAAAACTATTAATTAAGTTTCCAATATATTCCTTAATTTAAAATAGCATTATTTATGAGCAAAACATAAACTTTATACTTTAATAATTGGATATCGAAGAATATTAACGAACGGAAAATAACTTTGGTTTTAAACTTACTTCAACTAAAACGTATACTTACATTAAAATTATTTGTTTCTATACAACAGGTATCACCCGATGGAAATG
This sequence comes from Pentalonia nigronervosa, assembly GCA_014851325.1. Lineage (NCBI taxonomy): Eukaryota > Metazoa > Arthropoda > Insecta > Hemiptera > Aphididae > Pentalonia > Pentalonia nigronervosa. The sequence goes on from JACXSJ010001159.1 coordinate 61,288, forward strand.
TAACATCATCTACTTTAACTTTTCAACCAACAAAATCAGACAATGGTAAATCATTGATATGCCGAGCCGAGAACCAAAATGTACAACAGTTAGAGGAAATGGCTGGTAAAGTGGAAGACTCATGGACAATTGATGTGCACTGTACGTTATTTAGTTTATATGAATAATACAAAAATATTTTGTTCTATATTCCATTAATTGATTAAAAATATTCTATCAAAATTATAATATAAACAAACCAACGAAAAATACAATAATTCTATTAATTTAAATTTTGTCAAAAATTAAATAAATATGAATTTTATATCTATAAAAAATCTATAAAAATGTCAAGTATATACATATTGAATCATGATAACCAATAGTTATTTATGATTAGTTTATGTACACATAATAATATTATTTTATTTTAACCGTTTTTCCAATTCCAAAACAAAATATATTACTCATTAGCTTAATACAACTGAAACCAAACAATTATGAATTTATATTTATATATATAATAAAATACTATATTATCAGTGTGTTATTTACTTAAAAGAAATAAATAAAGTTTACATTTGTTATGTTTCAAAATCAAAAATGTTATGTTTATAAAATATAAGCACAAATATAATGATTGTATTAAATTAAACAACCATTATATATAATATATAGGATAATATATTATTGAAATTAAATTAGAGAAATATATTAAAATAGTTTAAATATAAAATAGGTATTTCAAAATATTATATTTCCCTTGATTTATATCTCTATTTATTATACGAGCATGTGCTTTTCGTAATGTACATTTCAAGTATTGATTCTTTAGGCTCACAAAATATTATTATCACAATATGTGAACAATAATTTTCAAATTTTAGATTTCTTCAAATGTTCAATTACGTAGATTTCAAACTTTTGATCTTAAATCATATTATAGACCTGACTGGATCAAAAAAATATGATATTGAACTATTTATTGGATTTTAATGTATTATCTCGGAACTCGTGATTCTTTGTTGAACCATTCATATAACACTTTTTATTTTTTATATATTCTATGCGAATATTTACTATTTATTTGTTTCAGACGTTCCGATATTGAAACTGGCTTTGGGAATCAACATGAATCCGGCTGATATTGAAGAAGGCGATGATGTGTATTTCGAGTGCAAGATCGACGCCAATCCGCCCGCCTACAAGGTGATTTGGAAGCATAACGTAAGTTGTTGTCCTTATCATCCGTATAAAATTATATATTTTCTACTTGGTCAATGCAACGTAATATAATATGTTGAGTACCGGCGGAGAAAATATTCACTGTGTGCGTTATACAATTTAAAATTCAAAGTCGAGTATAGTACAATTAATTTATCGACGTTTATCACGAGGACCTGTAAACTACATAATATAATAGAATAATATTGTAAGACGGTTAAAAATAAAAACGTTTATCTCCGTCGTCTTTAGTGAGGTTGCTAAACAGAGGGGACTAAGATACATGTGCAGAACTGCAGACTACTTTATACTCACAATACAGCAGTGTCGTTAATGAAGAGACATAAAATGATAACCGCCGTTAAAAGATCTACTCGCGAGCCGTATAATTATTATTGCGGTTCTCGGCGAACGTCTTAAGAAAATCCTCTCCGCCGGCGTCGAACCGTCTCGCCGCGCGATTGCATCTAAAGTGAACGTTTGTGTGTTCTGCAGTTAATGATGGAAACCTCTTGTCTGCGGGAGATCAACAAGTTAAGGTTGTAGAACGTGACTGAGCGCTTTTGAGTTTAGTGCATACATAAACAGCGCTTGTAAATTTATGTCGTCCCGCGAACCGCACAGAAGCGCGGAACGTCCGTCAAACAATTTGTGAAAAAAATTATAAAAAATCGACTATTGGCATATTGTTTTTTACTGTGACATGGCTCCTTGTTATACGGACAGGTTTTTTTTCAATATACTTTGCCGCGTTCTTCCAATATCTGTCTGATTAATATAACCAGTGTTGAGATTTATACAGATAAAATATTATTCATCTAATATTTATCTAGACAACTATTGTACCATTTATCTATTGTTTCTCTTAGATGACATATTTACTTATCTAAATAAATTTTATTTAACGCATATTCATTTTTCGTGAATAATATTCATTATATTTATTAAAATTGTTTTATCAGTACATATACCCATAATATTACCATATTCCCATATCTACTAGCAAATTGTATAAAGTTGATACTGTGAGACTTCACGATTATTTGACTCAAAAAACTTTAGTTACTGTGTGTATCTATTAACCATTAGTTAACCTTGATAAAAAAAGTAAATTTGTTATTTAAATATAATAAAAATTAGTTTTATAAATATAAAAGTAAGATTAACTTTATCTAATCTAGATAAATTTATATAAAATTATCTGTATCTTATCTATATATAATTTTCGTCATCTGTTCTCAACATTGAATAAATTTTCAGCATGCTAATTTGAAAAAAAAATAAACGGGGTATATACCCACCACTGGTGCTCGCTAACTTCTTGAATGAAAATGTTTTACCTGTCCATAACATAAATATTGGAACTTACGCTGCGATGTAATAAACAAGTTGTTTTTTTTTCTCAGTTTATTTCATCAAAACATCTTAGTAATTACTTTCCGTAACTATATTTTCGGTTCATTATTTTTATTTTCTATATATTTCAAAAAGACCTCTATTATGGCGTGCGTCTGTCATTCACAGACTTAAATCCGTTCTGTTATGTAGATTAAACACAAAAGTAGTAATTGATATCCATTTTATCATCGTTATATTTTTCAATAGTTATATTAAAAAAAAAAAATACAGCACGAGACGGAATTTGTTTTTGAATTGCTTTTTAAGTCTCTGGCTGTCGTGATGGACTAGTTAGTATTCATAAAATGAACTCTTCGAAAACAAAATATTTTGTATATGTCAAACATCTATTAATTGTATATTTTAGATTTTAGTAATGAATACATTATTCTCATAAATTAATTTATAAACAAACAACAAAGTTTCAATACCGTATAAGAGTAATAATATGAAAATTAATAATCCTGTGTCAGTTATAAAATAAAAAACTTATGGTATAATAATATGTAGGTATATTTAGTGTTAAACTTTATTTAACCGAATCACTGTTATTAAATTTACTAATTTTCAAAACAATAATAAATTTTTATATGCCATTCATTGTATTTGAAAATAAGGTATACTCAATTTACCGGTCACATATTTATTTGAAACCATACGCAAGTTATTTTTTGGTTCAACGTATTCAAGAGTTTATTATTAAGTTTCTGTAAAAATTATTTATATAAATCATATGATTATTTTAGCATTATTATTAGAACATGGAAAATGATAAGTTCGTGTGGCAAAATATTATACTCTGGTGAAAAGTAAAAAGTAAAAAAAAAAAACATTTTCATTCGAGTGGTACGTAAAGCATATATGTGTATTTTTCTGATTACTCCGTATAGTTTAGTTTCTATCGCTGAATTCATTCATTTTGCACATGAAAAATATAATGTCCTGAATACAGTTCAGGGTAATGAGTGCGTTTTAGTAATGAATACACGTGTTTGTTTTCTGTTCACCGGACACAGGGTCAAGTAGTTCAGGGAAATGTGAAAAGCGGCGTGATTATGAATCAAAAGGACCTGGCACTTCAAAACGTCAAGAGACAGCAGGCCGGGAACTATTCGTGTTTGGCTAGCAATGTGGAGGGAGACGGCGAGAGCAACGTCGTCCGGCTAACAGTCATGTGTAAGGGCAATTTATGATAATATTTACGCATATAATATTATATATGGTGTACTGGAAACGCTGAGACTAGTTTCAAAACGACTAACCGCAATATTCTAATATTTTAGGCCGCTTGCACGAATCACTTAATGATAGAAAGTAATAATATACGTTTAAATAATGTATGATTTCAGTTATTTTGTTGTTGTTAGTTGGTCAAACTAATTTTGAAACTCTTAATAGTAATGTGATAACTGTAAAATAAATTAAAAACTACTTTGAGCTATATATAAAATATAACAACCATTCGACTAATGTATTTTTGGTTTGTTCAAATACTAATTTACCGAATGATAATAATATGTCGCACGACTAAAAAGTAAAAACACTTAAATTATTATTAATTCCGTAATTTTTAATATGGGGGGCACATCAAAAATAACTGAAAACAAAACTATTATTATACCACATACGGTTTATGTCCGACAACACGTTTCAGTTGATTACGAGAACGTAGCAAAATTGCCTACCGACTGCCCCGTGTTAGACAGTTGTCGTTTATGTAATCTGATAAACACCAAGTACATCCACTGTGGTTTTAACAAGGAAGAAAAGTGTTTTAATAAAACTTTGTATGCTTTCTCAGCACATACATAGTATGTAGTCTGTCCACCACAGAACATCAGTTTCGTGTATACGTGTAAAAAAAAAACATTTTAAACTTTTAAATTTAAGATGTTTATTAAAATTGAAAATTACAATATATTATATAATTATTGTCTATGCAATAATAATAATAATAATATGATACTTAACGATTTTTATATTATAAATATAATTGTCATAGATTTAACACTAGATTTATAATAGGTGCAAAACAATATTAATACATTTTAGTTAATATATGAAGTTAAACAAGCTTATTTCGCTTGTATGTTTAACAATCGATATCCTATTATTTTACGTTGAAAAAATGTATAATTAATAATAAACTTAAATATTTTTTAATTAACTCGATGAGGTTATTTTTTTTTTCAGTTGTTGTACATTTTACGATTTATTCAATTCAAATTGCTTAAAATATATTTTCTAATATCAACATTATAACTACTTATTCTAATACATTGTTATCAAATAATAATACATTTTTATACTATAACCTTTAGGAATCAGTTATCGATTTAGTGTACTTTTATATTATAATTACATTCGATTTAATTTTTTAGAAGCATTTAAAATATTATCAAGTTTATTTTAACTTTCATAACTTTGTTTAAGATATTATAATACCTAATCTATATTATTATTTGTATTATACATTTTATATTTTTCTAAAAGTTAAATGCAATTTACTTGAAAAACTGAATAAAGATATAAAATTGACGTATTTTATTTTGATTAATTAATATTACGAAAATATCATACACAAAATAACACTTTATTTTAGTAAATTTATTTTACTAAATCAAATTACATTTTAAACAAGCAGTATAACTATGACATGCAATAATATAAAAAAAAGTTAGAGTATACTATAAAAATAAAAAATAATCTTAATCACAATTTTTTTTTTTTTTTTAATATATATGTGTGTGTGTACATTTAATTTTAAGAAACAGAAATAAAATTGTACAATGATCTTACAAAACAGAATAGATTTATGGTGTTTTAAAAATATTCATCAATTAAAAAAAGTTTTTAGAAAAAAGTGTTTTCTTTTTCTTAAAATGTATTTGATTATTATGTAAAGTACAAACAGTCTTAACAGAATATGGTTCCATTTAATTTATTAACAACTATTAGCTGATTTTGAAGAAAATACATTATTATAATGAGTTATATGCAAGAGATGCGTAATTTTAATGAATGAAAATTTGTGAACAATGATATTTTGTTTGGTATTTCATTATGAAATGTACATACTGCATTGAATTTGAACGTTAACAGTTAGTTCCTGTTAGTAAAAAATTATAATATCTAACTTGTCCAGTCATAGAGATAATTCAATGTATATTGATATAAACCAATAATTTTATTGTAATGGTCAAAAGTAGTTTTTTTTTTTAATACAACTTTTTCACATACATAAATATTGCACGTACATCGCGACATTATATCCACTCACATTGTAAACTTTTATCAAATTGATTGTATTATTATCACACGAACGCCGATATACAACGTACTACATGATATGTGACGAATTTAACTTAGGTACTTTATTAGCTTTTTAATCTATAATATAATTTGTGATTACTCAATTGAATGAATTTAATTTAAATCGTTTAATTAGAGTTATATTTTTACACTTATATTCTTAGAAAATAATTTTATTTCGAATATAATGATATAAAAATAAACTATCATGAATAGTATTCTTAAAAAAAAAAAAAAAAAAAAATTAAATCAATATCTTGCAAATATTCACTTCCAAGAATTTCTAAAAACATTATTTTTTTTTAAGAAAAATATAAGATTTGAGACGGAAGCAGTAGGTTAGGTTAGGCAAATGCATCTCTCAAACTTAGGTGCACACCCAAACTTTAACACAATATGATGTGTAATGATGGCGTTCTTTTCTGGTAATCCGCAGATAAACCGGTATGCAGGCACAACCAGAAGCTGACGTACGGCGTGGCCAGGAACGAGAACACTGAAATTGTATGTGAAGTGGACGCATATCCGGCACCGGACGTTTTCAAGTGGACGTTCAATCGGACGGGCGGCGTGGCGTCCGAAATGGGCAGCAACGAGGTGATCCAACACACCCGGCCGAGTGGAGGCGAAACCGGAAGTGGCAATGGCGGCAATGGTGGTTTGTCATCCGGCAAGCGTGGCAAACTATCGTCGGTCCTTACATACAGCCCTTCGGTCATGGGAATGGGCGGCGGAGGTGGTGGAGGCAATGGAAATGGAGGCAACGTCGGAGACAACGATTACGGAACTGTCACTTGCCGCGCTTCGAACACCGCTGGACAACAAATGGAGCCTTGCGTTTTCCACGTGATCGCAGCCGGTGAGTACCTACCTATAAAAATTAATAATTACAGTGGAACCTCAATAAGTAGACTCTCAAGTAAAGTAATATTTGTTCCACCTATTGAACTTTCCGACTTACTAAAGTAAATAGTTTACTTAAGTTTTCGCACGAAAACGGCATTTATTTCGACTTTCAAGGTTTTAAACTAATTGAGGTTCCGCTGTACTATCAAAATTAATCATCAACGGTAGTAATAATGTACGATATACGCGTGTGTGAGATCAATATAATTCCAATACAGCTACTAGGATAAAGGTGATTTCAGTAGAATACAAAATTATTTTATTCGCAGACCTTAACGCCTGACAAAATTAGGTTTGAATGGACTTTGAATCTGTAAAATATCAAAGGTGTTTTTCGAAAAAATAATTGAACTTTTTTTTTCAATTTCTAATGCGAGTGAAGTTTCTCCTCTCCACTTTAAGGTACAGACATAACACTTTTGACAAATTTTTTAAGCAATTTTCATAATTTACATACCGTTACATTTTCTGCAATGGGTTTTTTTTTGTCGTTTTTCCAGCTTCACAAAAACCGTACCATAATTTAACGGAACAACTTGACGCGCGTCCAATTTTGACTTTTGCTTGTTTGTAGATACAGCAAAATAATATAATTTGAAATATTTAGATAGGTAATGAACTCATAAACTCGTAATTGAGAGTTTCAGCTTTGGATTTTAATAGATAACAGATAATTTTAATGAATTTCCCTTGATTAGAAATGTCGTTTATTTATAATTAACATTTAACAAACAATAATAATAATAATAATAATATAATAGTTTATCGCTCACTATACCGCTTGTCTATTATTATACGTAAATTGAAACTGTAATGATTATAATTACGGTTTAAAATGTAATTTCCATTTAAACTATAACGGTTACACATATCATTAAATCCGATGCGATCGATTCGTTATTTTCTATTTACTGTGCGTTTTATAGCAAAATCAGGACTCGGAATTCAAATAACACATTTACACGTGGCGGCATAGGATAAACGAATTAAAAAACATTAAAATACAACGGTCAATTGCGTTTTCCGATAATAACTACAACTGCAGTCGCATCGCGTCCGGGACAATGAAATCCGCAATCATTCGCTGCATTTGCGTACGGGGATTAGACGTAGGTAGGAGTATTCAGTTTTATATTTAAATACTCGGTATTTTGGAGAGGGAATTTCGAACAGCTTTACAATAATTGCAATCGAATTGTTCCTGCTTTTTATTTTCGGCCTGGTGGTTTACGTTTTAATAATGCTCAAGGTAATAATGCTAATAACAATAACAGACTCAATAACTACATATAATCATTATCATTATTCCGGAGAATGAATGTATGAGTCCGAGACTCTTAAGTGCTTCAAGCCCGATAACACTAGTACATTTTATAATAATTATTGTGTATTCATACCTACGTACACGGTCCACACTATGAGATTATTCTAAGTTATTTTTTCCATAACTCACGGAATTATGATTACATTGTAATGAGCATACATAAATTAAACTAGTAAATGTATTGTACAACAATGATTTCAAATTGTATTTCAGTATACATTATTAAACACCCAAATCCAAATCTATGATTATAATTTTATGTCTGGTTGATTTGAGCTATTTCAGGGTCTACAAAAGTCAAGCTTATGTGAAAAATAAATTAATTATAAAAAATATATTTTATTCGGAAATTGAGTCATAGGAGTATATAATACATTTTATGTTATATGAGCTATAAAAAAGTAATTAAATTTTATGTGTATAATAGGCTAATTATTATGTTTCCAAAACATTTAAAATTTAAGTACTGTAAGAAAAATACACGTTTTGTGTACACTTGTATAATGACCCTTTTAGGTGGAACATCTATCTTGTGATATTTATAGATATTGACATAACAACTACAAAAATAATAATAATAATGACTCTCTACTAAATATTTATTTTTATTTTTTATTTGGCCAATATGAAAAATTCAAAAAAAATTGTACTTTATTTAGTTCGCTGTAATATATATATATATATATATATATATCAGTTACTTATTAATGAAGCTATAGTATATCTACGCATTAGTTCAATATTTAATAACTGTATTGCAATAGTTTTAATCATTGCAATATTGAAAACCAGTTGGCAACAATCAGTAACTATTAAACTATATATAACATATTGCAAGTGATCGGTATTTAAATTAATGATTGTACGATGAAAATAGTTCTAACCATTGGTGTCTTAAAATATGGCTACAATATTAAACCTTTGATTGTTTCATTTTCTATTTTAGTTAAATTTGTTAAGCTGAAATTTTCAATATGACAAAAGCTGTATTCACATTATAAGATTCCATAAAAAATTGACGTTGGCTACACCAAAGAGTAGAATACATTTGCGTACGGTACCTAGCCTAACCTTTTTTATAGCACAGTTTTTCACGTTAAATTAATTTTATTTTTGTGCAATGTTGCTAAAATGAACAAAATATTAGAATTTTACAACCTAACAAAATAAAATAAATGTTTAGAACTGCTACAAATGACCCAGAAAGCTTCCATACATTTTACAACAACTAATTTCTAGTACTCATTCAGTAACATTATTATGTAGACTATAATAATCATATTAATGGGAATCTCAATTGAAATAATGACTAAAATGTGCCTAATTTCTAGAAGTAAATCTCTTCCATAATAAAATATCCATCTGACTAACTTTTATTTTTTTATTATTTATATTGGACGTATTCAATTTCAGACTTTAAGCATGTTTTTATAAAAATATAATATATTAAATTACATTTTTGTTTATATATATATTATGTACAACGGAGTAGATATCTGTAATTAATAAATTTGTTTATCCCATCCAGTACCTTTGAGAAAAGGAATAAGGTCGTTTAACATATATTGGCTTTATATAAGTCTGAGTGAAAGTTATACTTTAGTTTTGCTACTTCATATGGAAAGCAGTTTGTAAAGAAAAGTTTGACTGCTATTATCACACCACACAAAGTACATGATGTTGGTTATTCTTTTTCTATTAGGTAACCGTATGTTAAGCGGTATAGCTGATTCTCAATCTAATGATTATTGTATTTATTTTTCTGGATGTTCCAGTAAGGTGCCGTGATAGCATATTTAGCTTTATTTCGTTTAGTTGGATCTAACTAATTGATTTTGTATTCAAACTTTAATTAAAATATATAATAAATATAAAATGCACAAAAATATATTTATCTTCAATTGACAATATTATATCTCAAGAAATTTGTATTGTGTTTAAAATCTAAATGACGGGCTCAGTTAACCATATTTATACATTTACACATTTATGGGTACACAATACAACCATATTTGATTTTTTTTTTTTTAATAATTACTTTAATGTTAATACTTAATTATGGTCTTATGCGACAGATTATTGAGTGAGAATACAAAAATTAACGAATTACTCGAAACGTTGTTCGATTTATTTCCCAAGCTGCAGACCAACAAATATTTGATTTAATAATTATATAATTAGAAATTCGACAATGTTAGAGCCTATATTTAGCATGCAATCGTCATGTATTCAAGGAGTTCTTTTGTTGTTCGACAAATATACGCAATCGCGTTCTCAAAAAGGTAATTCGTACGCAGTTGGGTTCTACCCACCCAGTAGATATTTGTATTTTACTAAATGACCAAACCCTTTACGAGGGAACAGCCACCCGTACGGAATTCCTAATACATAACGTATAACATTCTAACCGTCCTATAGCTAAATTTCAGGCTCGTCGCGTGGTCGTAAACAGCGTTTAGGACTCGTATAAGTCGTATGAGTGTTTTATACTCATCAATATTAAACTGCGCGGTTTTCCTATTCGTGATCGTTAATATTTTGTTCCTTTCTTTTTGCCGGGTCGCAGTGAGACCTGACCCACCGTTCAACTGCACTTCCGGTGACCAGACGCTGTTCTCTGTGCACGTGTGGTGCACGCAAGGATTCGACGGAGGCGTCGCTCAACGCTTCGCCTTGGAGGCTTACGACTCGGCGGGCCGCGCGGGCGCCGCCGACGGAGGGTCGTCTGGTTCGGACGACGGATACGGTGGGCCCGCGGTGGCCGCAGACGGACCGGCTCCACCGATGTTGGCCAACCTGACGGCCGACCGGCCGGACTTCACGCTCCGACAGCTGTCGCCGTCCGTCGGTCTCCGGTTGGCCGTGTACGCGTACAACTCGCGCGGCACCAGCGACCGCACGTGGTTTACCGCCTACACACTTAACTCGGCCGACAAGCAGACCACTTCCGGTACGTACAACGATACTCAAGCACTGTAGTTTAACTACCGGCGGCCGTTCACGGCGTATTGACGTCGAGAAATTTGTCATTTCCGACATGCGTTTGATTGGTGTGTGTGTGTGTGTGTGACATGTGCCGTTGTATTATGCCACGGTGACGTTAACAAGCTATTGTCATTTAGACAATTTATGATTTATCAAATTTAATCATAGATTTTACAATCGTTTAAAATTAAGACTATTAGTGGTGCTCAAACTGTGGTAAGCGTTCCAATGGTGGTACGCGGAAGACCGTGTGATGGTTGTACAGAAAATAAATAAATATGTTTGTAGGTTATGGTTCCTATGTTATTTTAATTTTTTTTAAATGGGTACTAAATAATAATATACACCGTTAAATGTACCTAAATTATTATTGTTGAATATATATTGACACTTTGAATAGTTACATTTTTAGTGGTACATGACTTATCCATAATTAACATGACTAGTACGCAAAAAATAAAAAATCTCTGGTTCAGCCGAATAGAGTTTATCACCGAGTACGAATTCATTGTGTATCAACGACTCTTGCTAATCCACTCATCTTATTAACAAAAAAAAAAAAAAAAAACCATTAAAATGATATTTGATAATTGAATATATTTACATATTCTACAATATTTTATAAGCTATCTGGCTTGGAATAATAAAATAAAATGATTTTGTGTTAGCGTTGAAACTTGAAAACAAATAATAAATTTAAAAATACCACTGTATTAAGATAAAATATTTGAAATGTTTTAAACTTTTACAAAAACCTAACATACAGGTAAATACTTCAAGCTGTATATATTTTTTTTTTTCAAAATCACAAGAAATCACTGAAATGTGTAGGTGGTTAAATTGACAGTTTATGTAAAGTTGAATATAAATAATAATAGCCATAGAAAAAAAGACCCAGAAAAATTACCTAAGTTAAATAGTCGTCAGGAAATTATTACCTAACAGACAACTTTTTTTTTTTAATAAATAGTAATTAAATATAACAAATACATAATACATAATATGTATTATGTATTTGTATTTTTTTATTATGTATTTTTTTAATATATTATGTATTATCTAATATTATTAGATAATACATAATATATTTTATAAAGCATATACATATATCATCTCTATAATAAAATAAAATCAATATAAATGTATCAAAAAATATAATAAAACGTTTTAAAATAATTATACAAAACTTATAACACATACTGTACATTATATAATATACCTACAGAGTTACTTGGACAACCTCCAACTTCTCAGACTTTTTGGTATTTTTTTTTTGTCAGAATAATTTTTCGTGGCATATTTCACTTATTCACTTTTGTACTTAGCATTTTTTTTCTGTCCGACTAATTTTCCGATGTCTATTAATTTACTTTGGCCATTTCTTCTTGGCCTTTTTTCAATCGCTATTATTGCCGATTACTGTAAATGTTACAGAACTACTATTCTAACTAGGTAATATTGTTTACAATGAAAACTTTGTGATAGGCAAATATTTTTAATGCAAATAGGTGTTGTGTTCAGTTGTACAGGAAAATAAAAAAAAAACGATATTTAAAAACAAATTATAAATAAGCAGAATGTATTTACATATTACCATGTTACATTCCAGTTTAATAATGATTGACTTAAAACTGTTGGTGATCACATTATGTATATATCTGTAAATATTAGACATGTACACTGATATCTAGTATGTTGTTAAAGCAAAATCAATTTTAACTGTTAATATTAGAACCATCTAATTTGTAATACAATTTATTTTAACCGTTTAAATGATTAGTTTATTATGTTAGACAATTTTGAAGTTATGGACACCATAGATGGAAAACGAAATAAGCTATTGATACTAAAATTAGAAACATAATATATTATCCAAGACGATTTGTGTATTATTAATATATTATACATACTTACGGATATCTAGGTATACGATAAGGTTTTAAATTTATTAAGATAATCAAATATGACAGATAAATAATTAAAATAATGTTCGTAAAAGAGACGACAATTATATTAAGTCGTTTTACAACTACAAAATATTATGTATTTTTAAAACTTTATACATTACTATAATAGCTAGTACAATTCAAAAAAATCTAATTTAAATTTATCTAAATGCAATTTTGAATTCGGTGTATTTCATTTATTAATACAGTTTTAAATTTCGATTTGTATATTATATTGAGCAACCTATACATAGGACGAAATTGTTTGGTTGGTCAATAATGCACAGTTCGGACTTGATTTTGTTTTCTATAGTTTTAATAAAGCAAGCCTTTATGTGTCATAAAATAATTTTTTCAGCCACCCTTCCGTTTACTGACCGTGCTTGTGTCGTCGTTGTTGTTGTACATATTGTTATTTTACGGTCGTTTTACCGCGTTAACGATTATTATGGTTGTAAACACCGTAGAGGTCTCCACCAGTGGCATATGTGTTTGTGTATATATGTATATAAATACGTAGACAACTGCACAACTGCAACTGAAGTATTTTAATATTATATACCTCCGTTGGTGTTCTACGAGTCTCTGAAGAACTGAAGAATACGCATAAACAATGTAGTGTAAAGATATAATATTATATTGTCATAACCAATTATGTGTTATGTGTATCATGTTTCCATATCTGTTTACTCCGGTTCAGTTATATTCCTTTTACAATATAATACGCACTACATACTTTTTAAATTACATCCACACTCGCATGAAAAAAGTCGATTTCGTCATAACGTGGTCAAACATTTTTTTTCTTTCAGCTTAGTTTTAAAATATATTCATATATATATATATATAATATTATATAAAATGAATGAAAAATGAAAACTTGTAAAATATTTATTTTTACACAAAAAAATCACTTAAAAATATTTCCCCTGCCATATCCTTCGGGGCAACTGATATTTTAATTTTTTTTCCCCTCTACAAGGCGCTCTTTAGATGAATGCACTATGCATATATTAAATTTACGTTCACGAATTTGCATGTATATAGGCCTGGTTGAGATATTAACTTATTCATGCGTAAGTTAATAAAGTTAATTTTTTTCCTATATCAATAATTCTATTGTTTTGATTAAATGAATCAAGTATACGGGAGTAACACAAAATATACATATTTTTATAAAACAATTCCAACATACTATATCATTTAGTTTTATAAATTGGATAAGATCGATACGCAAACAAAAGCCTATATAATTTTTTTACAAAAACCCGTTATTTTCAGGCTGTATACAATTTATTAAATATAATAAAATAAATCAATCTATCATCTTTCAAAACAAAGCTATTCAATTATAACAATTACCTGGAGTTCCAAATTATTATATCAATATATTAGACGCACTTATAATATTATATACTTAAGTATTAAATACTTGTATGATTTGGTTTTTCATTAATTCGATATGAAACGATTTAAATAATTCCTTTAATTTTATCCTAAGATAATATTTTGATGCTCATACAGTCTATACATATAATATACAGTGATAATTTATGTATGCATCATTATAGATTTTTTTTTCGAAAAAAATGATAAAATAAGATTATATGTATTCAAAATTCTAAACCATACCTATGCATACGACACTCAACATTTTCTAGAAATGTATTTTTTATATTATAAATTTTGAGTTCTAAAGACATGCAATTGCTATAAAAGAAATAGTTTCCTACAAAACTATAAGATTTGAATAAAGTTGTATTGTATGTATGCTAATGCAAATTCGAACAACAATGATTAACCTAACATATTCTCATATTTTATAAAGTTTATAATAGGTATATATATACATTATTCATAAAAGTTATAAGCATTTGATTATATTTCATTGTAATAATACTTAATTTTCATTTTATTATTATTTATAGTCAATGGTTCTATATTCAACTTGTTTTTACAATTATTTTTCTATGTGGTTAGTTGTTTTTTTTTCAAAATGTTACCACAATATAAAACATACTGATAAAAATTATTTTCATGTGCTCTATACTTAAATGACAACTGACTAGTATTGGATAATAAATTGACATCATTTAATTTTGTATAATAGTTAAATGTATACAAAAAAGTGGTGTATATATATTTTTAAAATTACTATATATATATATATACATCGATGTTAATAATATAAAACAAAAAACATATTAATTTATATAATATAATATCCACCTATAGAATTAGGAACTGAGTAACAAAAAAATCTATATCTAATCACATTTTAAAATCCAGCAATCTAAAAAATCCATCTATTTATAATTTTTTAAATAACAGATCTTGTATAAAAATTGTTGCTAACATTTTATACGAATAATGATAACCGAAACCAAAGTTAAATGTTGCACATTAAAAAGAATTATAATCCAGGAATTAAAATTATAATTTATACGCCTTTCTTAAATTTAAAATATAATTGGGTTATACATGTATAGGGTATATTATAAAGTAATAATCACAACTAATAAGAATAAAACATAGACAGCTACCTATGTTTAGTTCACCAAAAACTAAATACCAATAATTAAATATTTATAAAAAAAAAAAATCGTTATTTTCAGAGTTGATTTTTTACGTGATTTACTTGTATCGGTGTGTATACTATACTTATAATAATATAATAAAGATATTAGATAATATATAAATCTTCAGAAATATGTACTACCTGTAGACACATAATATTGCAGGTATACAGGTCAACACAATATGTATAATAATTAATATTATATTATATTAACTATAATAGAGGTCCTCACAATGTAGTTTATTTAGAGGGTTAGATTTTTGGGAACGCTAGAAGCGTTATTTTATTCAAATTTACGGATTTGTATATATTAAATTTGCAATTCACTAACATATAAATTTGTCATTCGATAAGAAAATGTTCAGATTATTCGCGCAATATCACCCGGCAACGCCACGTAATTTTCTCTGGGGGCAAACGCGTGTAGGTATTTCAAAATTCGAAAACTTTTGCAGTTAACCTATTTTTGATAGCCAGATTTATAGTATGTTTATTATATTTACTGATCGTGTGGATTCGTCGACGATAAAGCGTTCAAAACACAACAGCAAGCGTAATATTTCGGTCGTCCAATATTACTGTAGCGTGGAATTTGATATTCATTTTTAATTAATAATATATATTTTTTATTTTTTAACCCAATCCATCGAATGTGGACTGTTGTACAATGTGCAACTCGTAAAGTATTCAAAAAAATAATTAAAAAAAAATGTATTCTTCTATGTCGTGTAGTTCACTATCACAGATAATATTATATTTACTCAATCAGTTATGAGAAATAATAATATCTAGATAGTCTTATGCTCTCGTCTTATATAATTTAGATATAGTAAGTGCATTGTAAACCTTTTACGAGATATTTTTTATTATTTTCAACGAGACATAATTTCACTGTTAAAAACATTTGTTCAGTATCCGATAATTATTATTATAATAAGTGTATCTACTGTTTAATCAATTACAATTATTTAATAATAACGTATAACGATTATACGGCGTACTGTAAAGGCAATTTCAGCACATAATATTATCAATGGGACTTATTATCAAAGCACACAAAATTGTAATTTAATTTAAAATTTAAATAAAAGTGGTATGAAAGTGTATTCTGCCTTAAACCATACTCACTGCAATGTACGGTACCTTTTAGTTTATTTCAGCATGATAACCATATTTTAAGAGCTACTACTTTTTTTCGACGCCACCGACTCTTATCACGACATTAGTTACCACTATCGGGTTACCACGAAAGAAATGAATTTTTCTTAACCCAAACGCCACTCGAGTTTAAACTCAACGCCATAATATTTGATTCTGTTTCAACAGGTTCGTCTGCGGTGGGAGCCGGTGGCAACGATCGTTTCCGGGTGACGCCGGTGGTCGCAGGCCTTTTGGCCATCACCATCGTGTCAGCCGTGGCCGCTGCTGCGGTGATGTGCGCGCTCCGTGTGCGATCCCGGCGGCACCGGAACCAGCACCGTCAGGACTTGTGCGGGGCCGGAACCGGCAGTGTTATGGGCGGAGGAATTGGCGGCGGGGCGGCCGTCATCGCCGTGTGCAAGCAGAAAGCGGACGACGACGACGATGACGAGTACGCGGCTGCATCGGACCCGGACAAAAATCCAGACTTGATCCCGCCGACTAAAATCAAAAGTGCGTTTTTAGATTTGCATATTTTGTTTTATTCTCGGCGTTAGTCGCAGTGTACAAAAACAAAAGCTGTGTTAAACATTGACACATTGGATTCCTATATATTAACATAACAAACATTCAAACAACAAATTTACCGAAGTACAAGCAAATTTAAGGGGAACAATATTTAAAATCAATTAGGATGTATAGGCTAAAGTTATATTGGCGGGGTGGAACCATGAAAGGAAAACTGGTTAATTATATTGTGTAACATATTAGGTAAATTTTGTTATATAATATTATTCATATATGTTTTTTATCGTTTTTGAATGAGTTTCGATTAATAATATCCGTAAGCACTATATTATATAAATGGTGAATATTCTATAATAATAGTATAATCACTGTTTTTTATAGGTATTGTTTTGTTATTAGTTTTTTTTTTTTATGATAGGGATGTTTTTCGTCTTTTAGAATTTTTTTTAATTAAAAATTAAATTCCATGTTATGTGCAGCTATAAATCATTGTTTTAATTTTTTTCTAAAAATGTAATCAAATTTTCAAGTTTAATCACGCGATTTTAATTATTGTTATGCTGGTTAAAATATTAGTAAATAAATAATATTATTTATTTATGGACCATAAATCATAAAAAACATATTAACTTTTATTCATTTTAAACATTTTTTAAAACAATATCATAAATTTTCTTATAAATAGAATAAAAAAAATACTCTTTGCATTTTTTCTAATGCATAATAATGTGTCGAAAATATTTTGTATTTCACAGTAATATTTTTAGTCACATAGCTAGTAAATCAATTATTCTCACTGATTTATTTGTTGTTTATGAATCATAATCTGATGATAAACACTGGTCGCTTGGTACCATTTTCATTGTTTTATATTTATTTCAGAAACGACCACGGGTACACTTAAGTATAATGCTAGTTTAAAAATATAATATAAACGGTAATACTTAATATATCTACTGAAGTCGATCTTCGAATCTCGATAAGACAAGTGGAAAATTATTAAATATTCTAATATGAAGTGTGCACCAGTGCACCGATGAAATTCCACCGCAATCTCGCATAGGCTTTCGAGTTTTTAAAAATTGGTTTTCACCTTAAATACGTTGAGTGACCGCTTTACCGATTATTAATGACGTTTTCTACACGCCCAAACGACTCGCTGGTCAACAGATCGAAGTCGTTAAACGTGTAAAAAATTTAATTCGAAACGTTATTATAAAGGCACCAGTAGCTACAGCAGTATATAAATATATAGATATTTTATTTTATTATTTTTTTTTTTTTTTTTGAAATGGTGTAATATCGATAACAACATAGAATTTAATATGCCTATACGGTATATTTTACTAGACGTAACCATATAATATTTTCACCAAGTGATCCTGAAACGATTTGATTTTCCTACACACCGTGAAGGTACCTGTAAAAAAAAAAATAAAGTCCCGTTACTGCAGCAATCGAACAAACGACATATTCTATATCGCATCGGAAACACTGCATTACAATTGTCGCATAATTGTTGACAGCGTGCCTACCTAAATATGTTACGCTGCGTATACTATGTCCGTATACCATGTGAAATTATTCGTCAAAACATTAAAAAAAAAATAACACTACCTACTCTTGTCGATTATCACTATCGAAATGACTACATAATATTATAATATTATAAATCCAGGCGGAAGCAGAGGAAATATCGGATACCGTGTTATCCAACAACAGCCTATGATGGGATTAAATGACGATGATGATGAAAACTTGGATGCTGTCGAATCATCAGACGATGAACGATCCGGTTACCCGACACTTCCGGTCGACGGTATTGGCTCCCGTCCATCCGTCAGTTCACTCAGACACGTGAGTCCACTGCGATTTAATAACACGTTCATATTATCGTGTGATAATAAAGTGATAACGATTTTTAAAAAATCTAAAACTGAGTTATCTTATATAACTAAAACAACTACTGTTATAAAGACCATATAGTAATACAAAAATGTATCCAAAATATTGTTAGGTTTTTTATTTCAGGATAGATACTAAACGTCATGCTCTTTGTTGATTCTTAAAGTATAATATAGTAATCTAAATACATTTTCACAATTTTATTTTCAAAATATACGTGTCACACTCACATAGAATTATCAAACTTTTTATGAAATGGATTTCCGTTTTACGAACTTCGATCATAACATTTAAGTAGTTTTGAAGTCCATATAATGGACACACATTTTATCCATTTCGTGAAATGGAAACCATTATTTTAAATTTAGTGTAATTTTTTTTTTTTTAATTTACATTACACAAGAAACTTATTGTGAAATCTTTACTGGAAAATGCATAATATTAAAATATAAATATAATGTATAAAACGATATTACACATAACATATTCATAATGAAATTAAGTTATTTATTATTAAAACATGTTGTGACTGTATTTCTACATTATCTCTTTATATGATTTAAAGTTTATTGATATTTAAATAATGAAAACAAGTACTCGTTTTATATCTAAATATTGGTTTATTATTTTGTTATACACTACAATAATTTAGGTACACATGTTATTTTACAACTAGTTAATGATATAAGTGGCGTAAATTAAAAACAAAAATCACAAATTTCAATTTAACAAAATCACAATTTTATTTTATAAAATTAAACTTAATAAATAATATATATTTAATATCATCATTTGTATTTATAGCATAAACAGTTTTTTTATAGAGTAGATATATTAATTATTATTATTTTTTCATACATTCTTCTCTATATCCATAATCTTAGTACCTACAATTTATCTAAAGAAATATTATAAATACATTATGAAGTTTTATATTTTGTTTCATTTTAATATAACTAATCACCGTATATTGAACAATGAGGAATTCGTCATTAAAAAAAAAAAAAATAATTAAAATATATTGAGTTTTTTTTTTTTAATCATAAAATATAAGATTACTTTGATGATAAAAATGTAGTATGGTAAATGTTAATATACTATCGTTTACACTCATTGGGACAACTGTTTTCAGGTAAACCACTAACTATTCAGATATTCAGAAATCAGTACAACCGTTTATAATTGGTTGGTAAAACTTAAATTAGATAAACATTTCGGGTACCTATAAGCTGAAAAGTTTGTGTGATATACGTACCTCAAACCCTGAAATACCCCTGAAGTGATTATGGCAAATCTATTATCACATCCTTTACCTGTACATAAAATAGAAATTCAATTTTGCTTGCCATTATTCAGTGTAATCAATTTCATGAAAGGAAATCAAGTGATTTAATCTGATTAATTGGAAGCCTTCACACATTTCTTTATTAAAAGTACATTTTAATTGGCTATTAGCATTCGCAAAATAAAATATTGTGAGCCCAGTTTAATATGGTACAATATTAAACTACAACCTTTTAAAATATTACACATTTCTTATACTAACTATAGAATTCATCAAAAAATGCTCAATATTGAGTAAAGTATTACAAAATAATTTTCAAAATAAAGATTATCAATATAATAACGTATTATAATATTATGTATTAAAACAAAAATAAACTAAAAAAAAAAATGTTTTATATTGTTCAAATTTTAAATAATTGTTAATAAATTATCTATTTATAAGGATTAAAAAGTTATATTACTTTTAACTAAGTTACATAACAAGTTACTTTTATTTTAAATAACTTCTAATATAACGAGTTAATTGTTTTCCATGTTAGGTTACTTATGAGTTTAATAATTGTGTTGTCATGTTAAATTAATTGTATTCCTAAAACCACAGATTTAAAATATATTTTAGTTTGTAAAAATAAATTTTATTAAAAAAAAAAAAAATAATAATAATCGGACAGTCGGAAATATCAAATATTAATTAAAAATATTGCATACTCACAATTTATTATATTAATTATTATAAACAGAGAAGTTATTGAGATAACCGTATCATTGATAAAAGACAAACACCATTTACTCAGAATACAATCATTATTATCAATTAATAGTTGTTACTTATTACTATATTTCTTTTTTCATTCGTAGAATAATAGATAAATTGAATCACATTTGATATTATATGTATAAGTAAATATTAAATATTTAGGTATATTCTAATAATGAATTAAATTATTATAATTTAGTATAGTTGTAGAACATATTTAGGTCAACAAATAGATAAAAATAATTTATTTTATTGATTAAGTCATTAAAATATATAAGAACTTACAGCAATTAATTTTAATGCATACATTTTATTTAAAATCATAAGGCCATTATTAAATTACTAGGCAGGTATGTTATTTGTTAGTATTAAAAATATATATAATTATTAATTTTATATGAAAAGTACCTAACTGATTTTTAATTAAGTTACTTTTATTTTCTTATTAACTCATAACTTTTATAAGTTGAAAAAATAAAAAAGTAACTTCAAATATAACTTACATTCTTCTATATTAACTTAACGAGTTAAAAACAAATAGTAAACTTTCCCATACTTGCCTATTTACAAAATAAATTATAAATATATAGATGTGTTAAATATTTAAATTGTATAGAAGATATAATATAATAGTGATTACAATAAAGGTATTTTAGTTGAATAATATATTTGTTACACAAATGAAAACAATTGGTTTATTTTAATTTTATTAAAAATTAAACGCATACCTAATACAAATTAATTAATTTGATAAAAAAAAATGTTTGGGGTAATTTTTTTGTCGAAAATCAATATCAATTTTAAAATTGCTTAATATTGATTTCAGCCCACTACATCAATTGGCCCTGGTTATAACAACAACGGCTATAGGCCTGAACAACATATGTCGACAACCATGGCGGTATCGTCCCGATTACCACCTTACCATCGGGAAATCGTTACGGTCCGAACTCCATTGATATCTAGCCAACAGGAAAGCTGCGTTTAAATATTATATTATTAAAAACGTGTATTCATATGATAATATTATTTTATGGAATGTATACATGAAATTCATAGTCCTATAGTCCTATAATTATTATTATCTTTATTATTATTATTATTATTAATATTAACCAATATTATTATTATTATTAATATTACCCAATATTATTATTATTATTATTATTAATTGTATTGTGAATGTATTTTGTTAATAACTTCCTAAATGTATATTTTACAAAAATTTGTCCTCTATTTATTTTTCCCCTGTTCGTTTCTAACATTTGTATTCATGTTACATCTAAGTGTTTGTCATTATAAATTCTCCTAAATTAATTTTTGTATAATAATTTCAGTTCTATATAGAATTCTATTGCCTTTTGAACTACTCCATAATTAAATGTTGAAATCTTCTTTCTTGTGCATGCCAATGATGGTTGACATTTAGAATAGTCTGAATGAAATTATTATGATTATTAAAATATTTGTCTTTTTCAATATTATCTCATGAAATATTATGTAATGTTTCTGACCTTTTAGTTGTTTAATAATATGTATAATCTTCACTGTCCAGGAAAAGAACGTGTCGATTCTGCGCATCCACCCGCGTTAACCTGCCATCGAAACAGGTTCCTCTATGACAGATTACCACATGGGGATGAGCAAAAGAACCGATTTTCATCGGTTATCGACGCGTTATCTCGCTGGACAGAGTATAATACGAAAATCACACCTTATAATTAAATGTAGTGCATTTTTTCAGTATAAAATTGCTGCGTTTCGAGTTATGTATCAGCTGGAACATAGGCTAATAATTTCGTTGACTGTTAGTTTCGTTGTAAAACATGTTTAATTAAACATTTTTTTTCAAGTAGATGGACTTTATTTTTAACAGATTTAAATACCTACCTAAGTTTTCATACAAGACAATTTTTTTGTACAAATATCTTTGTTATAAACGTGGTACTAATCTTAGAAACGTGCTCCATAATGCTGTCATATGTTGAGAGTGAGGTGACTAGACGAATTCCTTGCATCTTCACTTTAATATTTAATTCTATCAAATTTAATCTAAAACTGTATCATAATTGATAATTATATCTATACTATAACATTCATAGTGAGTAATCTATCAAATTACCAATACTGCTGGTTTTTTGCTAGAGGACAAATGTTATATGTGTTATAATTTTTGTAAAAAAACGAGTTTTAAATTATATTTATTTAAATATATTATATAAATGGCTAGGTAATAATATTGTTGTTGTTTGTATTTATAAAGTTGGAAAAAAATTGTTGAAGTAAAATTGTCGTTGATTCATGCATCAACGACATCGTTAGTCTACTGAGAGATAAGGTATCATATTTTAAAAATGTGTATACACTTTTTATTATTATCGATATAAATAATATTATATTTGATGTAAATATTTAATAATAAATGTCGGTATCGATAAAGATAACGAGTTACTTGTAGTGATTTATAGGTTTAATAGTTTAATTATATATCCAAACAAAATATTAATAATGATAATGATATAATATTATAATACATTTTTACATTAAAAACACACACGACATTTTTAAATTTTTCTTTTATATTTTAAATAGCTAGATCTGTGAAATACATTTTTATTTTATCAATGTATTATTAATTATTATTATTATTATTTAGTAGTTACTTAAGAAATGTTTATTTAATTTATAAAGCATAAGACATTACTACTATTATTTTACATAAATAAACATTTTTTTTTCGTAATTTTACCAATTTAAATTACAATTTGTATATTAAGTATGTTTAATTTGTTCAACAACTTACTATTTAGTAACACTGTTTCGTCTTAGAATTTAGTTTTCAACTGAGTTTATAAATACAACTACAGTTTTATTTTTATTTTTGAATTTTGTATCAATACTTTATCATTATTATATATTATTTATTACTTTATTTCTTTTCCGACTTTAGGTTTATATGTTCTTTATTGTACTATATTATTATAGTGTTTATATTAGAGTTAATAATCTTTTTACTATCAAGTATCGACGCATAAATAATATAATTAACATTTAAATTATAATATGATGTAGAAACTTTTTTTAAGTTTTTAATAGCTCTACGTTCATTAATTTAAACAAATATTTACATAATTAGAAAAAAGTTGTTTTATTCACGTTGTCGCTACTTATTTAATATAATTAAGTATAAGTCAATAAGTGTAATCGTATTCGCACATATAAGATGCCAACTCTGTTTAGAAATTAATGCTATTTTTCTTTCGATTAAAAATAATGTGTATTCGATCGAAGATTGATTTACAAATACTATCCGTGTGTGTTTATATACAATATTATAATCTGTAATATACATTTAATAATAATATATACTTCTATCATATCTATCTAGAATTATGCATAATATAATAAATACATACATATATCGATCAAAATTTGTTCGTTTTGTCCTAATGACGATTATTAATATTATTAAAACTATTATTATTACTATAATTAATTAATTATTATTACTGAGTAAGTGTGTAAATTGTGTTTGATTATTATTCAATCGTTACAAAATTGTTTTACGAAAATATACCTGTGACGATTTTTTTCTTCAAATCTTGTTTTTATTTTCGCATTTACAATATTATGAGTCATTTGAATGTGATTTTAATTCACTCACTTTGACTGAAGCATACATAATTGATAAGTTTAATGAAAAACTAGAAAATACTAGATACTATGTGAATAATTATATGACTACATAGGTATTAAATATATATTATTTGATATTTATATTTTGGTATTAGACGACAACTAAACATCTAAAATAGGTATCTAATAATATAATTATCAATAGTAGTTAAAACCATAGTTCTTCTACCAATCCATACTTTTATCTTTCAAATCAGATAAGTATAATATTATTTTTCTAGATGATTGAGAATATACATTTTTCATTTTCTATCCATTCAACATTTTAAGTTCATTTTTACCACAAATTATTTACTATGAATCTTTCTTTATTTTTAGTAATTACATTTACCATTTATCATTTATTATGGCCTTAACTAAGCTTAAGGTAGTAAATGATATTTTTATATCTATTATAATTTCAAACTAAATTGATTTTAAGTTTTAGATAATATCATTATAATAGAATATGATAAAATTTAAAATAATATATATATAGCATGTCGGATAACCATCAATGAATATTAAATAAAAATTATGAAAACATCAAAATACTTTATATTTCTTTTCCATAATAATTGCTAAATAAATATAATTGAGTGAACGATGATTATACTTTGGTTAAATTTAAGACCTTTTTATAAATATATTTTTTTTATTTTATTTGGTAAAAGTTTCAACTAAAAATGTTATTAGCCTACATTAACATAGTAGCTAAAAATATACATATACATATATACATTTAAAATCAGTGTATTCTTGAAAATATAAAAAAAAGTTTAACAAAAATTACAAATTTTTATTTAGATTAATCTTGTAGAAAAAAAATAAAGATTGCTCCGGTATTCTCGTTATTGAGGGCTTAATTTAGTTAAAGGGAATTCTTAAGGATTTTGCTGTCTTCGGCATATTTGGGGCACTTTATATTAATTCGATTGCTCAATTGTTTATATTTCATTACAAGTGTCACATACTATTACTAGTTTTTTGTTGATAAGGTCAACATGAATTAGAAGGAGTAGCTTATTTTCACCTCGAATAATGGTGAATTTATCTCTCCTTTTAATGAAGAAGTACTTAAATTGTTTTATGTATAGCTTTACGTTTTTGAATTTGTTGGATGAGGGAAAATTTAGCCAATATTTTTGCCATTCTCCCATTATTTTTAACTGTATCCTATTGAAAGTGTCAGTTGTAGTTTTAAATATTATTTGTGCTTTAGAATTAAAGATTGTACAAACTTATTTTATTGTCAATACTGCAATAAAAATAAGTCACATCGTGTGAAAAATTTAATCAATATTATAAATTATGTCAACGATGGAAAACAGCGGTTAACTTTTTCTTCAAGTAATATACATAATATAAGATAAGAATTAAATGACAGTATGACATAGCTGAATAGTTTTACAGAATACTTTTGTACCACTGTCCAGTGGTTAAAAAAACATATGTATATTGTTTATATATAATATGTTTGATTACATAAAATGAATTTAAATTTTGAGTTTGAACATTCCTAATATTAGTCTCAAAATAGTATTTGTGTATGATATTTATAAAATTTAATATGAACTATGGAAATAATTCAAATTGTATTAAAATTAAAATTTTATTTAAATTGTAAACCTAGCTAAATTATTAACGAAATTGTAGATCAAAATAATTAAAAAGAAAAATAAATATTTAAAAAAAAATAAACTTATTGAATTATATTCAGCAACATTTTAAACTACCGATATGAATTATTTTTTTTTACATATTTTGTAATTCGAAATACTTACATATTTTAGGCTCAATGTTTTCCTCAAATTGGAAAAGAATTTTACGTTGAATTGAGCTTCAATATAAATAAGTATGTATTATATTCAGTCGGTACTTTTATTTTATTTTAGTTTTTTTTTTTTACTTTAATTTCAGAACAACTTAGAAGTTTTCCGTCTGATTAAAATTTAAAAACTCACTATTAAATTTGTGGTTTTTTCTTTATGAGAGCTGAACAAAACTAAAATTATACTGAACACATTACTTAAATAATTAATTTGATAATGATGTATATTTAAGGATGGGTAAGTATTTTCCTAATTAGGCCTTAGAGTTAACCTAAATTGAAAGACGCTTGGGACTATTTTACCAAGGCAGTATATATAATGGCTTAATTTGGTAGGTACTCAGTGCCGTATCCATCGTTTTCTAATGAAGAGATTAATATTTTTTTTATTGAAATGTTGTTAGATGAAACTAAGAATAAACACTTTTCGTACAATATAAGCCAATAGTATAAATGCAAAAATTAATACGTTTTATGTAGTTTTTTGGATTTTCTAGAGATCAGAAAGAAACAGATACCTATATTAGATATTCATGAAACAAATTAAATATATATTATTTCATTATTCTGCACTTTTTTGCCTCAATGAAATGCATCTGAAAAAAATGAAAAATCATCACCGACCTTTGCATGATGCCCCCATGAACGCCACCAAGGCCGAGGACAATATTAAAAAAACAACATGATTTGACAACTCAATTCGTAATTTTCAATAGGATTATCATAGCTAATGTCGATTTTCCGTGGTCATGGTTATGTTCGTGAATTTCCGGTAAGTTTTGATCAATAGTAGGTATTTAAATAACTCCACAATCTGAAAATAAAACAGTTATTGTCACAGATTGGTCGATTACACATTCTCGTATATTTAAACTGATATAAACACAAAAAAAACTGTTTTTTTTTTTTATAACGCGTAAAATTAAAATAAATAAGAACAATTTTATATTATTTTAGATCAAATCTAAAAAATAAAAATGTTCTCAAATCTTTCATTTAAAGAGCGACAATATATACTGAAAGAATTTCCAGAACTATCACCAAATTTAATAAAACGTTACGAAAAAACGTTTATTAGGTAACATTTTTATTTTTTAATAATTTCTTATTATGATATTTATAATTAGTATTTATTGCTATAGTATTTTTGCATGTTAATTTAATGGTGTTCTAGTATAGGTATTATTATAGTTACATAATAGACTCTATAGTATTGCACATTATTTTTCTGTTATAATTAACACAATGTATGTTAACATTTTTTTTTTATTTGTAATATTCGTTTTAACTACCATGCACATTAGGTACTAACTATTTATCATTCAACTGAAACTCATATTTTATAGTTGAATAAAATGTGATTGCATTTTTTTGTTTTTTTCTTTATTGTTATTATATTTTAATTTACAAGTTATACGATTATGACTATAGCTTAGAAATAATGTTTAAAACAAGGCATTAGAAATATATAAATATAAACACGAATAAAAGATATTTTTGAATATTTTTAATAAATAATAACTATTATTAGAGGTAGTATTTGTATTATTGATGTAAACAATTATAATATAATTTTATGTATAAAATGTTTTAAAAAAGTATATTTTGTGTCGATTTATAGTGCAATTAATAATTTATAACAGACAGTTTACATAATACATATAGTATATAATTATAATACTAAAAACTTAAGTTTGCTCGAAAATAGCATAATCTTTTTAATAATAACAAATTAGATACGACACGGACAACGATGGGTATTTGGATGTTGAAGATCTTAAAGGTATGATGATGGTGCGTGGTGTTCCATGGACTCACTCAGCGATTGTACGGCTTATCAGAGACGCAGATGAAGATGGAGATGGGAAACTGAGTTTTCGTGAGGTCAGTGTGATTGTGTTTATTCAATATTTATATGACTTTTCTATTTTTTTTTTTTTTTTTGTACTATTGAGTATTGATTTATGCAATATTAGTTAATATTAACTCGTAATATTAAAGTATAAATTTAAAAATTAAATAAAAATAAGATCATTATAACAAAATAATATATTTATTATTTTAACAGAACTAGTTAATTCTAAGGTATAAATAATTTAAAAATCAATGAATTATAGTTATGTATTTTATAAATATTATAAAATATCATTATAAATAGAAACTGACAATTTTATCTGCTCAAATCATTATATTTTGTATTTTATATGAAAGATTAATCATTGAATTCAAATTTAACACTCCCTTTACAGTGACATATATTCAATGACGGGGTATACGCTCAAATTCATAAGGCGCATATTATGCATATACAGAAGAAAAACTTCGATATTTCGAATTTATATTCGATTTTTTTCTATTTTAAATAATTGTTTAAAGAAAAAAATATTACATATTATTATTAATATGAAAATATATTTTTTGAGAGTTTAATAAAAAATGTATATCAGAAACATATTAGTATTTTAGAATGTATGTTAAAAAGAGTTCAACAATATACCTACATTGATTAATATACAAAACCATAGCTAGGTGTACACAAGCTTAGAAGAATTCTGTCTACTCAATTAAAAAAATGATTTATTTTCAGCAATTATAATGTTAATCATAATATCTTGTACTGGAATTATTGTTCTTAAGACAATGATAATTATGTAGACCACGTATTACGAAACCACTCCGATTTTTTTTTATTAACTGTGTTATTCATTGTCTTCTTAGAGTCTTAACAATGTATACAATTATAATCTAATGCTATATAATTTTTTCTAAAATAATAAATTTTGCTTTTATTTATTTTTTTTTTTTTATAACGTTTTACTTATGGATTATTGTCATTTACTTACGAAGAAATAATACCTCAACGAATAGTGTTTTAGTTCCCATTATATTACATTCTATTGTTCATAGCCGTGTTGAATGTGATTAAATTTATATTATATTTATATATTTATAAATATATATTTTATTTAATTTATATAAAGCATTAAATATGTAAATTTTTTGTGAATAGAAACCTAAACTAATTTAAAAATATTTCAAGTAAATTTATTTCAAACATTTTTTTAATATTATGTGTTTTTTTTTTTGTTATGTTTTTCTGTTACACTCTGTATATCATATTATATCAACCACTAGTTTCATGAGTTACAAATATAAGAATTGTATTTGTTGATTCTTTAATTTTAATTGTTCGGTTTTTCATATCTGTTAGTGTAACTTTTTCGGCTTTAATGTATTGTTACACTTGTGCAACATGGTTAAATGAGTCCATTTTATAAATAATTCATACTATGATATATATATATATATATATATATATATAAATATTTAAAAAATGCTACTTAATCTATAATAAATAATATTAGTTATACGTAGTAGGATCAAAAAGTTCCCGGAATTTATTTATAGAAAAAAAACTATTTTTCTTATCAAATATCTGTTTATTGGAAATAAAAGTAGACATTATTAGCTATCTGTAGGTTTTGTCGTTAAAATTACATTAGTTTCATTTGAGTCGTAATCGTGTATTGACGAAACGGAGTTTACGCATATTTTTAAAATGTCACAATTTGAACAACGCGCTAACATTAAATTTTGTTTTAAACTTGGAAAAACTGCTGCAGAAACGCTTGAATGTTTGAAAACAGTTTACGGCGATGAAGCATTAAAGAAAATAGTCGTTTATGATTGGCTTTAAACGGTTCAAAAATGGTCAAGAGTCACTCGAAGACGAAGAGCGGAGTGGCCGGCCGTCAACTTCAAAAAATGATGAAACAATCGAAAAAGTTAAAAATTTGGTGCGATCAGATCGTCGTTTACGCATTCAAGATATGGCAAATGCATTAGGAATATCGTATGGTTCAGTTCAAAACATTTTGAAAGATGATTTAGGAATGCGGCGCGTTTGTGCGAAATTTGTTCCACGCATTTTGACCGAAGACCAAATGGAAAACAGAAAATTGATTGCCGCTGAACTTTTT
>JACXSJ010001159.1:92142-113398 GCA_014851325.1 Pentalonia nigronervosa
ACAATGCACCGTGCCACTCGTCTTTTGCAGTTCGGCAATTTTTAACGGATAAAAAAATTTCTACAATTCCACAACCCCCGTATTCGCCAGACATTGCTCCATGTGACTTCTGGCTGTTTCCAAATCTAAAACTTGGACTCAAAGGTGAACGTTTTGCGACGATTGAAGACATTAAAGTTAACGCAACAGCAAATCTCAGAGCCATTCCAATAGAGGGATACCAAAGATGTTTTCAGCAGTTACAAAGTCGTTGGAGTAAGTGTGTCTATGCTGAAGGACGATACTTTGAAGGAGATTAAGTAGATTTATATTTAAATTGTATACATAAAAAAATAAAATGAAATTCCGGGAACTTTTTGATCCTACTACGTAACTTACAACTTATTGACACATTAAGATTCGTAATCTTTTTACCAGAACCAGTTACTTTTAAACACTCCCAATAAATATCTGAATTATTTACTCTCTTAAAATAATATATTCATATCATTTTTAAAAATTTTTGTATTTAATTTCGTGGTTTGGTGCATAGTGTATGTTCTAGTGTCAAATATCAAACTGATATCGATTGTGCTCGCTCATGGATGATAAAGTTTCGAAGAATTTAATCTTATCTCATCTTGTAAAATATATTTTCCTGGTTTATTTTTACTGTACAAAGTGTTGCGGTGTACAAATCAATTGATAGACAGCACAAAGTGTCCGTTTATCCAAAATTATATACTATCACAAAGCCTATCTTATGTTATAATACACGGCTGTAAACCCGTTATAAAAGAAAAGCTGAAACTTGCCTTCCTAGTGGGACATAATACTTAGGTAATATATTATCATGTTAACGCAGAAATTTGAAAAGATGCAGACGATATGAAACTGTTTTAAATTCTTAGGATTCCCGGAATTCCGTATATGAGGTGCATAAGAAAATTGTTTGTAGGTTAATGCATTAAATTAAATATTATAATTAAATATTTTAATCGCTTTGTATAAACGGTTGAGTGCTCAACTGCGCTGGATGATGTCCTATAGGGTTTCGAAATACTTTGTATGTGACGTGATTATATTTCAAATAGTTTCCACGGTCGAAAATTATTATCACACTATCCGATGCTGAAATTGGTAAAACTATTAATAGTATCGCTGTGCAACGTCACCCCCGAAGTTGACCAAAAATTTTAAAAGTGTCATAAATAAACTTTTCGTTAAGCACCAAAATGTTTCTTCTAAATATATTATAAAGACGTGTAGAATATTATTGATCACTTCGACATTGTTTTTTTTGGTTCTGCATGACCCGAAACCGCGATTAGTTCAATAAATCAAATAATTCTTGAAACACTTACGCCTTAATCTATTATCATCTGTATTCTTTATTATTTAATTTATACTATTTGTCCTGATAACAACCAATTGACTATAACTTAATATAAGTCTAGCACAAATATTATGCTATAATTGTACCAGCGCCATCTGTTGCTCTCTACGATTAAAGTTATAGGTAAATGTGTAAATTAAATAATATTTAGATAAAGCCTAAGCATAATATTAATATTACGAAATATTCCATATCCACAATTCCGAGTTGGGTCACGATCCCTAGGGGTTAATCTCAGGTTGTATACTAGTTGGGTTACGTATTATTTCAGATACTACACTAGTTAGGTTCAGGTTTAACATTTAGGTCACATTTACCAACTAAAAATATACAAAATAAACAAAATAATATCAATAATTTTAAAAATTAAATATTAAAAATACATAATATTATACCTATAAATAATATCAATAATTTTAAAAATTAAATATTAAAAATACATAATATTATACCTAAAGGTAATATTAAATACAATAAAAAAAAAATCACTTTTGTGTAATTTTAAATGAATTTAATCGTCTCCTCGATTATAATTCAAACACTTCATTTCGTTTCACGTATACATTTGAAAAGTAATTATGTATTTTATGTACGAGTTATTACTAATAAAACGATAGTATCTATATTCTTAGATAACACGAGATAATTTCACAAGTTCAATAACAATACTTATGATCAAAAATAGATCTTAGACAATCCAAAGTCTGTTAAAATAGGAAGGAAAATGTGTAAAATGCTGTAGTTCTTACCTAAAAAAACATCCAGGACCAGACTAGTATAGGAATTTTAATTTCAAGACCCAAATCGGATACAGCCTTCCAAACAAGTTTATCAAAAACATGTTTTTTAAGATTATAATACTCAAAATAATTTGATTAATTAATAAATAAGTGCCTTTATTTTAATATAAAAAAGTAGTAGTTTGTTCCAAAAGCAATACGTAACTTAAAAAGTTTTTCGTGCTAATAAAATTTCAATCTACCAAATGTGCATGTGTATGTGTTTGATGTTTTATTACTATTATTATTATTATTATTATTATTATTGTTATTATTATTATTATTATTAAACTTTTGCAGTTTCTGATAACGCAACGCAAAAATGTGGAATGGGCCCGCCGAGTGTTATGTGCCCTGCCTGAGATCGACGTCGGCCGCGTTGGCGTCAAAGGGGCAAAGAAATATTTCGAAGCCAAACAGCCGTTGCCCGTAGCAACAAATCACAAGAATATGTCATATTAAAAAATGAAAAGACAATTATTGCACATAAATAATACTACATAATTAGTGTCTCAAGGTGATTTCCTCCGCAAATAACTTTTTTTGATTATTCGTTTTAAAATAATATTTTCATATCGTATAATTATTATTTATTATTATTTTATAGAGATCCATCGTTGATATAATAGAGTATATATTATATTATATAGTAGTTTTTGGTTTACTTGAACTCAAAATTCAAAAAATTATGCTTTTTTTATATTTCTTAAAATATTGAAATTATCAATATTGATGTAAATATTTTAAAAGTTAAATTGCTAATCTCCATAAATATTTCAAACTTATTTAGATAAATTCTTAAACATTAGACAGGTAGCCAGTATTAAAATAGCAGTATTGTGCCTGTATATATTTATATATATATATATATATCGATTTTGAGCTCCACTTGGAATTATCATTCGAGTAATATATATTAGGTGACAAACACCGTGAGACACATTCCATATAAAATAAATCAGTAAATACAAGACATATACCGTACATTTTTGTAATACATAATTTTATATCTAGTTTTAAATGAGAAATGGCAAATTAAACGGCTGTATTTTTATTACGATTTAATAACACACGATTCACGCACTTATACAAATAAATTATTATTATTTATAAATTATAATGTTAAAAAACATTAAAAAAAAACTGTGCATTCATGTGAATAAGATAAAAGTTAATGAAATATTAATAACGTTTATTAATAGTATTTTGACTACATGTGTTTTATTTCATTATCCACAACAAGCCTGATCAGATTACATGAATAAAATATATTTTCTAGTACATGAAATTTGTATAAATAAAATACAATTTTTAAGTATCGTATTTAAGTATAATTATACAACGGAAGTATAATATTTTATGGCTTTAAGAGTTTACTTATTTCTTCTAAGTATTTGAATTTATATTACTTACCTAATAGTAAATGTACACTAATTTGGCATTCATAAACACCATAAAAATAATGTTATTTTATGAGAGAACACGACGACACTTCTTGACGTTTATAGTTTATTGCATAATACTATTGAACCATATTAAATATTTTTATCACCAAAATCCATGTTTTGATAGAAACAAATTCAAAAAAAAAAAAATGACTGATGAGTTTAATATAATAATATATGCCACTGGCACTTATCACCATACGCACGTTTTTTAAAACACAAAATATACAGATAATTTACCATCTATGATTATTATACTGTTAATTGTATGTATTTCATGCAAAATTTTCTTCAATGAAATATTGTATATATAATACACCACGTATTAAATAGTCTTATAATATATTTATACAGTATACACGTATGTACATTGATGAAGTTTTCAAACTTACAACAATAAAATTAAATTATGTTTTCTGTATGTTATATTGCAGTTATGTTCTGCAGTAATTTTAGCACAATTAAACAGAAAAGATCTAAAACCTTTTTTTTTTATAAAATTTCCAAAGTTTTATAAAATATAATTTGATGCTATGTTATAAAAAGTTAAAAAGAAATAATTGTTTGAACAAATTAATGAAAACTAAAAAAATTGAACATGAAATCTACTTAGAGTAGGTACGCCTATAATTATATATAATTATTGGACTAAATATTATTAACAGTATTTTGACCATTATGGAGTATAAACATTTTTGAAATTAAATAACTAATACTTGATTGAAATATTTATTATTTGTGTTAAACAATTATGTTCAGCAATTTACAGTAATAACTATATATATATATATATTAATGTTTCGTCGTTATCAGCACTGCGAAATTTATGATTTATCGTTAATTGTTTTAGTTAAATTATACGAAATTATAATATATTATGTAATATAATATTATTAATACATCTATATTGATATATATGTATATATATATATCCATCTGATATTTGGAAAACAATTCAGTCACATTACGATATTTTTACATTTAGGGTTACTTTTGTTTTTAACACTATGGTGAGTTTTATTACAATCAGTATAATATAGAGTATGCGATGCGACAATCAAACGCATACATTTCAAGCTGGTATTAATAATATGAGCCTAATGTGATTTAAATATATATCACCTACTGGATTTCGAGTCATACCTTCATAATCTCATGAGCTCGTATGTACTTACTAATAATCTCTTATAATCTGGTTTACACATCTCAATTAGTTAAATTTATTTACCTACTATAAACTATTCGATCACGAAATCTCCGAAATCTATATAGGCTGGTAACACGAAATGCACCTTTATGAGTGATTCTCTGTAAGAAGATTACGCAAACCAATTATTGTGAATATTGTTTAGTATTCAAAACACGAACTAATTGTTAAATAATTAAACTATCGTGTCGCCAACATAATAGGAAATGCGCGTCATAACATGTGTTTGGTATTTAAATAATTTACAGCGGAAACAAAACACAAACATACTAACAAAAACAGTACCTATATTATTAAATGTTATAAAAGAAGAAAACAAAAATAAAAGAAACGGATGTGTGTAAAAAAGAAACAATTAAACTACTCGTGAAGAATATTATTTTAGATTATTTCAAACTATAAAATTCATTTTTTGCAAACAATAAACTGTAGGCTTGTATGTTTGTCTATTCGTATTAAATATTGTTCACTGAATAAAATAAAAATAACATACTTTGCCCATTGAATGGAATTGAAAAACTTTTAGATTTACAACAATTTAATTTTTTTACTATTTGAAAATTATTTTCTATAGACACTAAAAATGTTTGAAAGATGTCACGTAGCCTATATAATATATGTATACATTATACTCTATCACCATGATAATTGGTAATAGTTACCAAAAACATTATTAGATTCTAAGAGAATGAACGTATTGATTTTTCAATGGTATATGGTTTTGTTTTTTTTTTTTAGCTGTTGTGCCTATCAATACCTTTATGGAGCAGTTAAACTTCTTCAATCTTCAACTTTAATATATTTTCTGTTGGATAAGTAAATCTTGTTGAAACTTTAAAGGGTCAAAAGTAAATAATTTCGAGTACTTTTCTTAACAATTAAATAAAAATAAGAAAAAACGGAATCAAAACTATTTTTAATAATGATTTTTCGTCAAACGATTTTCTTATTTTGTCATAATTCAAAAACAAATATGTAGAGACTTGATATCAAATATTCTAATTAACATTTTCAATGCGTGGTATAATTTTACAAATATTTTGGTTATTTTTGAGCTATTTATAGACATTTGAGAATATAAATTTTTTTTCTATAAATGTAATTAAAAAAATATCCACGCATTCAAAAAGCTAGAAAATTTAGTACAAGGTTCATCATAAGTTTTTATTACTAAAATTAAAAAAAAAAAAATGAGCTTAAATCCGTAATTATTTTTAAGGAGCATCTGAAGTTTTAATATGACATTTGATATATACACGTAAAATAACGATTTCACTAAAATTTTAGATTTTTTGATGTAATTCAAAAAGTATTAAAATAAAATATTACAAAAATATTTAGACTAATTTTAAGCTATTTATAATAGACATTATACATTTTCTAATTTGCTAAGTTTTTTTGTTTTTTTTTTTTTGTTTAGGTTTGGTCAAAAATGCTGACAATTTAATACAGGATCCCACATAAGTTGTTTTTTTAGCAGATTCAAAATATAAGAAATACATACCAACGCACATTTTGTTTTATATGCGTTAAGTTGTTTTAAGCATTGACAAACCAATTGTACATGAAAACCATATTAGGCTCTAAACGGTATGTCTTTCGATGTAACAGAGTAATTTATTTTAATGTAATGTTAATTATTTTTTACTTCAAAAATATATCTTGGAAGTTGAAGCCATATAAACATTAAACATATTGAAAATCTAATATAGCCATATTAATTGTTTTTTTTTAATTTTTTAAAACTTAAGTAGTTTACTTTTTTTATAAGCGTTAAAAGTTAATTTTTGCATAATTGCAAAATTACATATTTAAATTACAATCTATAAATCTATAAATAATGATTTTTCCATAAAAACTGAAGGATTTCCTCTTATAATTCAATAATTTGTAGTTGTAGAGAGTTAAAACTTTCCATCATTTCTTGTACTATAATTTTTTAGACATAAAACAATTCTTAAAATATTTTGACTCAACCAAGCTATTTTTACCATGAACCATATTTATACCATTCACACCAACCTACGATATTGGCTTACATGCGACGTTTTTTGGATAAATAAAAGTTCAACTATCAAAATTTAAAAAAAAAAATATTAATATTATAACACCTATATCTGGTGGCTCCTTCACTGCAATGAATAAGCCTAACTCCTCATGTGTGTTTATGTTTTTTTTATTATTATTATTATTATTATACCTTTATCACAATAAATTATATAGTTTAAAATATTATTCTGCTAATAAAATTTATCTTATTTACTTTTTGTATAAAATATAGATTGTAAAAATGACCAATGTAATTATATATTTTTATTAAAAAGACTAATCTCTTTAGCTTAGAATCAATTTTTAATTACCTAGAATAAACACACATATTCTAGTAAATTACTTATACTCAATGACAATAATTACCTGGTACACTTAAAACTGATTATGCAACAGAACAGAGTTCAAATTTTTTTTTTCTTAATCATGTTTTTTTATATGTCATAAACAAAGTTAAATTAAAATAGAAAATTTGAATTAGAAATATATTTCTTGAACCTAGTTATATCGTATATTATTCGTTTTACAAACTTTAAATTTAAAGTAAAAATGTAGTTTTCAATATATTGAACCATATCATATGAAAACTGGAAATCATTTCATTTAAAACAACTTTTAATGTTTAATAGTGATCGATTTTGAATTACATTAAGTTAAAATATGTGTAATTGGTATTTAATATGCAAATTATGCTTACTTAATGTCAAACACCCACAACAAATTATGAAAGCGTTATGAATGTGCGAATATTGTTTTTGATTATGCATTTCAACATTCACATGCAGCATGAATTTATTGATGGTATTTTATATATCAAATCTTTAAAAAAGGTGTAAAATTTAAATAAAAAATAAACTACTTAAATCTTAATTGATATTTTATGATTTAAACAAATTTATTTTTGTATTAAATATTGATACTGGTAACAATAAAATAGTGCAAAATATTTAAAAAATAAAATAGATGCCTACTAACAATGCTTTGGTATGATGTCAGAATTTTGACAAGGACATATGTAAAGTGCTGCATATTATTAATTATGACACGTCAATTGAACAAATGTTATTTGCCATACATCGTGATTGTTCATTAATATAGTGTATTATTGTGTGTACCTTAGTATTTTACATGTGTTTGATGATATAATGACAAGTCAAATGACAACCGCAAACCAATATATATTGTTACCGACTGCGTAATAGCTAAACTTGCTATTACTTTAAACACATTTTCTTCAGTGACAGTTTGTACTTTATCGTGACCCAAGTCTTAAAATACAAATAAAATCACAAACTCAGATGGATTATCCTGTTGGTTATAATCGATCTTTAATGATCTTCTTGTTGGTGGTCAACGTCATACGAGTATGTATTATATGTATCTATTATATTTATATTTATTATAATATTTGAAACTTTACTTAAAGTAAAAATTATTATAATGACATAGAAATTCCAATAATGAGTATAGAATATTGATTGTTATTTTCTAAACTTTTCTATAATTGTATGGTATTTAAAAATTGGTAGATAAATGTCTTTTTTGTAAATTAAATTAAATTCATTAATATTGATGATTTTGTTTTAAATATTATTACATTTTAAAATATCTCTCGAATTTAATTTTAAAAATTAATTATATAGCACTTATTACAAATGCAATATTATGGTTATAACACATTATTCCCTACTTATTGACTTTCAAACTTATTGTTAGTTTTCAGCTTCAGCATTCGTTTTTCCTTCAGGAAAATACTATTGACGTAAAAACTTATACAAAAAGTTATATATAGCAATTATAATACATTAATACAATAATAATGTATATATACCTACTTCCTTTCACGTCTTAACACATAAAGTCGTATACATTTTAATTTTAGTAACTAAGATATTATGATGTAAGAAATGTCTAATATTTAAGTTTTAATTGTTCATTTTTCTGAAATCATTGAAGTATTCTCAAAATTAAGATATAATCTCTTGGCGTATATTTCAATTTATTTATGATGTTTAATAATTCATTTTTGTTAGTTTGTATGGCCTTTCAAAATTAATTAATTTCAATCCTTATAACTTTTACATTAAAAATAAAATAAAGTTATTGTTTCATAAATAAAAAAATGTATAAAAACAATTTTTTATAATATAAGTAATGTATCTATTTAGTAATTTTAATCTTCAGGCGATAAATTAATTTGGTTCTGCGTAGTTATAACATTTTTTATTATTTTACTAATAGACAAATAATCAAAGAATTTTTTTATTTCATGAATATTTTATCATTTTATAAAATGTTTATTGTCAAACATCAAAACATGTGGTGTTAAAAATGATTGAAGTGAATTAAAGTAAAATTCAATATAATATATTTAATACTATTGTATTTCTTTACTACGAAAAAATTATCGCTGTTGAAACTTACAAATTAAAAGAAAGCTTATTTATTTTATAAAGTATGATTTGTAAAATATAATATTTAATACAAACCTCTAGCTGTAATAAATGTTTTGAACTATAAATTCATAATATTTTATTTTATCAATATGCTATACGTATTTAATTTTTTTTTTTTTTGTAAAAACAATTAAAAAACTTAACTTCTATCACTAATATAGTATATAATAGTATACAATATGTAAAAATATGTATAATACGAATTTTTAAATCGCTTACTATTTTTTTCAACTATATATATTACACAAGCTATATGTATAATATGTATAAGAAAGGGATATGCGTGGCTACAATATATTTTATGTTTCTTGTATTCTATTAATTTCTTTTACTCTAAGTATCTATTAAAATATTGCATTACTTTTCCTCAGGTATAAAATATTATTAATGATACACATTCCTAACTGTGTAAGGTCTAATTGTTAATATTCGGATCCCTTTGTATTAATATTATTCAAATTGTGAACCTAACAAACGTTCTCGTTAATTTTTGATTTCTGATTTTTTTGTATATCGAAATTAGAATAAAGTTCTATGAGGTACATGTCTATTACAATATAATCATAGAATACAAAAGGACATTTATGTAATACTATTATGAAGTGCACATTTTGTTCGAGTTATTATAAGTATAGCAATGATATTGTAAAAATTTTTGAAACTGTATTTACAATTGCACTCTATCCGTTACTGCTAACGATAATACAATATTGTTGTCACCACCAGATAGAGGTCGAGTTCATGCTGTGTGTATTTTTTTATTTCCTTATAATTTTATTAAAGTTATACCGTTGAATATATATTGTGTATATATATATCCAATGTTTATATATTTTATAAATGCACGGAAAAGATTCACAAAATTAAATGAGTGCAAGAATAAATTTATAAATACTCATACAAATATTACCGTTTGGATAAAATATAACAATGATTTGAATTGTTAAATAAAATAGTTTCATTAACATTCGATCGAATCGAAAACTTAATTCCGTCTCAATCAATTCAAATACATTTTGTAATTTACATATTTATGTTCTTAAATTGAGTATAATAATTTATATTATATGTATATTATTTAATATTACACTAGTCTAACTAACTGCAAGTGGTTGATGTGAACTAGGCACGGGAGGAAAACAACCCATCACTTTATTTAAATTTTTATTGTATCCAAAAAAATAACTCTTTAAAAGTTATAGGTTGGTAATTAAAAAGTTATTGCTTTGTTGTAGATTATATCAAAAAGATATTATAATAAAAGGTATAATAATATACATAATTGATGTATTTTTTAATTACTTTTAAATATTATTGAAAATTGATTTGATCAGTTGTTTTTCTGTTTACTTTAGAAAAATGTTATTAAAGATCTAAGAAGAAACTGTTATATTTTTATCAGGTCTTGCAAACGTTATACGTAATAACGTTATATATGACAAAAAACGATTGAAACTTGTAAACGTAATTAAAATGGAAAACGGTTAAAAAAAATAATTAAATACCTCAAAACAAAGCGTAATAATTAACAATATGTAATGTATAGAATTA
Source organism: Pentalonia nigronervosa (assembly GCA_014851325.1). Lineage (NCBI taxonomy): Eukaryota > Metazoa > Arthropoda > Insecta > Hemiptera > Aphididae > Pentalonia > Pentalonia nigronervosa. The sequence goes on from JACXSJ010001159.1 coordinate 103,005, forward strand.
TAGAATATCATTAAACACTAAATAACTCAAAACTAAAACTTTAAAACCCATTTACTTAAAAGTTACAATATTTGTTTCGTAAACATATTTATTCTACTCTATTTATTTTGGTCGTAGCAAGCATACCAAAAATTTATTATATTCCAAAGCTGGGCCATTCCCTACATTAGATATTATTTTAACGATAAACGTAAAAATTGTATAACGTTTAGAATGTACCTAAATAACGTAAAACGATTTTTTTTATCCCACATAAAACCACAATTTATACACAGACATAATATTATACTTATACATGCCTAGTAGATACTTACAAGCAATTTGTTGATCAAATCTGATTTTTTGACTATCTGCTTATTTTGAGCCAGTTCTACCACCGGTCAACACAGACTAACTAAACATTTTGAAAGTCATTCGTCATCGATTTTTCACATTTTGGTTAAAAATGATATAATATTTGACGAATAAAGAGATTTTGTTTTAAACGATTTCCTTTAGCAACTAAAAATGTAATAAAGTGAAAATCATATAACTACTATAAAACCTTAAGTCACCAATATTTTTGTGAATTTTATCATGTATGATCAACAGTAAATTTGTATATTATTGTGTGACGCTATTTTTGTTGTTTTGTTTTAAGTTTCGTTTTAGTTAAACTCGTGTCCTGTGGTATGTTTAGACTTGACATTTCCATGGAATACTACTGTTTTAGTATCGATTACGCACTACTCGACATAAAATATTTCCAGACACGTAATTTCAAGTACTGTGCATTTACGCGCCGCGTGGCCCACGACTTGGACGACCAGCTGCTGCAGTTGTGCCCATAGATATTATTATAGTGTTCGCAATAACGTGCGCGTACTGTGTTGTTCAGTGGTTTTGTTTTATATGTCTGTTTTATCAAGGTCGGCGGCGCCGCGCCGCTGGAAAAATGGGAATTCCCCGCGACGGAACCTGGCCCGTCACTGCCAGCCACCTCGTCGACGACACCGTTCCAGCTGCTGGAGGCCGCGCGGCGTGCGGCCGCGTCACTGGCCGGGGACACGGCGCGGGTATCCGACAAAGTGCTGTGGAGCATCGGCAAGATGCTGCTGTCGGTGGGCGAGTCGGTCAACTACGTGTGGAACGCAGCCCTGCACGCCTCTGTCCGGCTGCTCAAGGCCGGCGGCGCGGCGTGCGGCTCGATCGCCGACCGGTTGGCCCACGTCCCGGTGATCGGGTTCGGCGCGTCCGGCGTCCGCGAGGCTGTGGGCGTCGCGGTGGACGCCGTGGCCAGTAACGTGGCCCACGACACGCTGGTCCGGAGCCAAGCATTAGCCGCGCTCAACGCCAAACTGAACGAGAGCGGCGCCCGTCTGCGGCCGGCCACAAGCGAGATGGGTGGTCTGGTACCAGCGACTACGGCGACTGACCCGCGAGGCCCGGTCTCGTTTTTTCCCCTCCAATAGCACAGTCACTCGTGCCTAACCTAAAACGTAATATTCAACAGCGTATGTCTATTACGGTATGTTTTTTTTTAGACGTCAGCTGTCTTTCTCGTGCACGACACACCTACACAATATCAGTGCTCCACTTGGACAACCAAATTGTAGGGCTACTCCAATGAATTATTAATATCAAAAAATCGTTATATTATTAAATTTCATAGTACGATTTTTCAACTGGGTTATAACAAAACGGGTACTTTTAATTTAGTTTTTATTTTAATTTTTTAAGAGATGGTTTTTAAGTTATATTAAAATGTCAATAATAAATATATCTTTATTTGACTAATCACATTAACTCATATTGGAATAACGTGAGTTGAGCTCCTGCATATTTAATCCCTTCAATTAAACACGATTTGGGTCCGCAGTGGTGTAAGATAATACTCGAATTAAGTCCATAGCAATAGTTTATCTTAATGTTGTTGATAACGATGATTATACTCGAATTTTACTTTTAATCCAGAGTGAAATTACATATTACTTCTGAGCTCAGCAATACACCCGAAAAATATTTTTTTTTTTTTTTTTTTAAGAGAGAAGAAATGTTTTACAAATGGAGAATTGATCTGGTTAAGTTTTGTGAAAATTTTGACTTTTAAATTTCTTCTCTAAAATTAAAAAAAAAATGAATAATTTAATCCATGTGTAATCATATAAATTTTATTAAAAAAAATATATAATAATAATTTTATACATATTAAAGTAAAGTAACAAAAGAAACAGAATCTTCGGAAGACTTTCTAGCCAACCTCCACACTTGATGTCTCCTAGATAACGCTTATAAGCTACAGTAACCCAACTTGAGTTATTCTAAAATCAATATCTCGAGGCCCAACTCATGTACTCGATAAAATACGCCAGGACCCAATTCTTGTCATTTTTAAATTTAGCACATAACTTGAAATTATCCCTCATATTAACGGAAACGGTATTTTGGCATTCTTTTCCGAGAAACTGCAAAAGGAGTGTCATCTTCCTACATTCCTTTTATATGTTAGATACCCAGCCATAATAGTGTACCACCCAAAGAGTTCCGCACAAAAAAATAAATAAGGATTTCTATACGCTTAATAACACTATAAATATCTAAAAAAATAATTTTTGGTACCCGGTCCCTCCACCACTAACACTGAAGCTATTGAACCCCTACGCTAAATTTTCGTTTGGCATTACAATTATTACTTTTAATTTAGAGTCAGTCAACTATTGGAAATAAAGTTATCCATGCACTTTTTTTCAATATTTTAATTTAGAATCAATTAACATGTAATTTAATAAACTTATTATAAATCATTAAATTAAATAAAAATATACCGAAAAACCCGACTATATAGAAAGCATAGATAAAGTTTTATGTATATGTTTAAAAATTGGAATAATGGATGTTTTTGTACCTAATATATTATCAGTAGTACAAGGTAGACAATAAAAAATTAAAATGCCCAAACACAAAGAAGTTAACTTTAGTTTATAAGTCACATCTTATACTATATTTATGATGTATTTTCATGTCACATCTGAACTTTGAAAACTCATCCATGATATATTAAATACACAAATTATAGAATAAATTATACAAATTACATTTTAATGAAAAAAATTATTGAACTTTTATTGTGTCTATATATGTATAAATATTATCATTATAAACAATTGTGGTCTTTATCGAATCCATTATCACTAAGACCAATATAACCAATATTTTCGAATAATATACAATATGTATTAATTTATAACTTTTAGAATGCATATTATACTTATTACTAATTTTAAACTAGTCTAGTGAAATAACAAAATGTATGTATGTATGTAGTTATGATCAAATAATATCTAATAGATAGAATAATATAGTGGTTTTTGAAGAGTACTCCACTGAGCAAGCTAGGGGCTCCGCGGACACATCCAAATTCAGTATTATTATCTAGTTGTATTATAATGATCATCATGATTCATTATTAATATTATATTTTTTTTTTTTAATCAATATTTCTGGTTTTAGGAGATCTCTAAATTTTTTTAATAATTTGAGGGCTGTGTGAACAAAAGTATTAGAGGACCAGTGAATAATACATTAGTACATTGTATTATATTTTACAGCAGAGGAATGAAAGATGATGTAATATAATGTATGATGTAATTGTGTACCTATATTGTTTTTATTGAATTAGAATAATAAGTCTGTATAGATTACTAATTATTATGTTCATATAACATACATGTTATAAACCTATCAATTATATTTCTACTACTATAAGATATATGAAAATGTTTATATAATTGTACATTATTAGAAATTATTTTGTAATAATTTATTTATTATATAATATCTAAAAAATAAACCAGCTATTTTTATGACATTTTATTTTTAATGAGTTGTATTATATGTAGTTTAATAAAAAAAAAATATATATATATATACTATCTGTTAAAAATTATGTGTTCTGTATCTTGATGAGTGCGGTTCTACCTGCAATCTAGATATTGGGTTGTGTGCTTAAAAGTTTTAACCATAATATTGTTCTTTTTCAAATTTAAATATCACTTTTATGTTGTAACGATTTTAATTTTAATTTCTAACTCTTTATTGAAAATCGATTTGAAGCACTGATTTTTCCATTAAAAATAATGTGAAACAAATAAAAAATACATAAAAATAATAACTAATAGAACTAACCATAAATACGAGTAATACTTATCGACTATTATCCATGAACTCAAACTTAAAAATGTATAATATATTATATGTATTTAATAAACCAGATAAATCAAAATATTTAAAAAACCAGTTGTAAAAAAATAAAAAAAGATAAGAATTTGAAATTTATGACAGTTTAGAGGAAACCTAATAATTTATAATGAATAATTATATAGTAGGAAGAAACATTATTAATAATTATAATTAATTTATATTATATAACTTCTAAACATGTAACTTTGACATAAGACAATTAATTTGACTACTTTCTAGTAATAAGTTATATCTAAATATTAGCCGTTATTTGTGTTGCCTACAAGTGCATTTTTAGGAGTTATTTTTAACTTTGAAAAATAAAATTATAGTGCGTTAGATCTTTGAAGAATAAATAAAAATAAATAAATAAATAATATTATTTATAACTAATAATTTATGAAAAAAGTTATTTTTTAACAATTGGATAAATGTATAATTCATAGAAACACCAAATTAAAAACACAAGTAATTGGTTACGAACGTCTGAATTCATAGGTGATAATAAAATACTAATTGTTTACTTTTATATTATGTCTGATATCTGAAAGTTAACAAATATATGGATTACGCTACTATGGGTAGATAATCAGATCAATCATTTACCTAGAAATATAAATATTACTTACTAAGACAGTATAGTTTTGAGACAAAACAATTTTTGAAATAATTCTTTATTGTAATCTTATAATTAGTTTATTATATTTTTGAAAAAAACATAGATCGACAACAATGAGCCATTTTTGTAACTCAATTCCATGAATTTTTAGGTTTTGTAGATGACTAGTTATAATGTCTAAGTAAATGGTTTCAACCATTCATTTTTACGAATCTAAAACTAATTGTTTTCTTCAACTGTTCAAACTTTAAATTGACTCTTAATTGAATTTTTATAAACTTAATTTCACTATTCAAATGTATGAAAGTATCGAAGCACTAAACATTTTATTACTGTTATTGCGTAATGGAAATAAATAAATAACTATTTACGTCGTACACCATAACAATAATATATAATGGCCTGCAGAGTACGAGTATCAAGCAATTTAAACTGTTTGATATATTTGAATGAGAGTTCAAATTCAGATTTTGTTAGAATTTTTAAAAATCTGACGAGTCAGAAAGATTGTGTTTTCTAGAGACGGAATGGCGAGATTGAACGATTTTTCGAACAGAATAATATTTTTATTTTTACACTGCAGGTCGGTCACTGTTCGCCCGAAAATGAATTGACGCCGGTCGCCGAAGCCACCGGTACGACGACCACCACCACCACCCCCACCGCCGGCGATCAACCACCTCCGGCCAACAATGACAATCCATCGATATTCTCCAAGTGCAAAATTAACCTGTACAAGACCATATCAAGCCTGGGCAGGGGCACTGGTATGATAATGAAGGCGTTTAGCCAGGCCGCGTTAACCGTGTTTGGCTTCTTGGTCGACTCGTATGACATTATAAGCTCGACTACCGCGACCACGGGCGAGAGGGTGGCGCAAGTCGTCGGTATGGTTAACAGCACGACTAGCCGGCTGGTGCTGGTGCGCGACGTGACCAGTGGAGCGGCCACGCTGGTCGACAACCTGGCCAACACGTTCCGCCTAAACACGGACATAAACATAAAAAATCGTGAGCAGATGGTCGACAAACTGGACATTGCAATCGAAAACTACCATCCCGAGTCCGAGCCGTTCCTGATGCCGTCCACCAACAGCGGTGGTGGTGCAGACGGCAAAACGGCTGACAAAGCCAACGCCACCGTCGCTGCCGCAGCACCACCGAAAAACGGCGTGGACCAAACGACCGACGCGACCGCAACCGCAGATGCACCGGTTACACCTCCGGTCTAATCATAGCGACCACACAGTATCACGTTATCATAATCTTATGCTTGTCCGCTAAACCATTTTCTCCGTAACCGAGTTGTCACTCTGTCGTGTACATCCACACTCCACAAGAACCTTACATTACTTCAAGCTAGTATTAAATAAAACAATATAAAACTATAATCATATATTCATCGGTACTTCGGACTTAAGAGTGTCGGAGCCGGCTATTTATTGAGATGTAAAAATTCAGATAATTTTCAGTTACGTAACATGAATTCCATACAATATACAGTACGAAAAAAATAAAAAAAACAATTTTAACGGTTTACGATTTCGTAACGAATTTACAGAGAAAATGATCACGTCTCAGATTTTAATAAGGTATTTTTTTTTTTTATTTCGTTGAATCTTTTGATTAATTTTGAACGTTGTCAGAGAAAATACATTTCAAACTACTCAAATGTTAATAACATAGCACTAACTATATATAGACGTTTTTTACAACTATACTTAAGACATTATAAATTTTAAAATTGAAGAACAATTCTATCCGTATTAAAGTCTTTATTATTAAAAAAAAAAAAAAAAAATGCATACATTTCTGTCGATTTCACAAATGTGAGAGTTTCTATATGGTGTAAGTTGTTTTACTAAAAGCGCGTCGGCTCTGATATCCTTAAATCTTCGGTTTATCGATTTAGATACAATCTATTTCCTTTAAATATTATTAAAGTGACACTGAACTCGTTACTGTGTTCTTTTTACCTTACAAACGCAGAACATACCAAATTTGTATTGAGCAAAATACATTATATACTATAAAGTTTTATATTACAGTAAATCGACTGATTGTTTAATTTTAAAGTTATCGAATATTATCCAGGACAAATCACAGGCGTTTAATTTGTAATGATACTTAAAATTTAAATCAAGTTATGAGCGTTTTAAAGGTGTAATATTTTATCTACTTATAACTCATTTTAAAACTAAAATATGAATAAAAACCTATGCGGTGTCTTAGACCATTTTCATTTTTATGTTTAATAATGAGTTAATTTACTTTAATATTAAAAGTAACGACATAAAATTGATTCGGCTAAACGTAAATTTCTTATTTTGTTTTTTGTAAAACGTACAAAACATGCTGTTTTGACGTTATTTTAATTTCTATTGAATTATTAACTTTGAACAATTTAAGATATATTCATTATGAATCAGGATTTATTCTTCCACTAAAATCTTACTTAACAGTTTACTTCACATACAAGTCGTAATAATTATTGTACCTATTTCTTTGGAAATGACCCTCTATTTTGGCACTGTTAACGGTTCATTGTTTGTTCATATTCTATTTTTTTAAACAATAAAATATGTTCTCAATATGATGAATATTATCATAAACTAATTTAATTTTAAGTGTTCCTAATAATGTTCTTCTTTTAATTATGTTTTCCAAGCTCTTTTGTGTATGTGTGTGTATATATATATAGACGATAGTTATAAACTAAATAATTATTCATTTATTTTTATTATAATATGCAATGACATTCCAATATATATATATATATATATATATATATATATTGTTAAGTCGTCAAATGTCTCTTTTTTTTTAAATAATAATAAATAAAATAATACCATCAATGCGATGTACCACTGACAATAGAACACGTCACACTCCACTACCCCACATACGATGAAAATCGACACATCCTTAGCCATCTAACCAACATGGAGGAAGCGTTAGGCGAAGTCAACACAGATGCTATTTTAATTTTTTTCAAGTCCACCAATCGTATACACCTAAAGTAAATAAAAAAAAAACTCAATGTAAATATTATACCTGTATATAGAATATACCTCTTTAATCATATTTAAAATGTAAAATAATTTGCATTATAAGCTATTATAAAAATAATATATCACAACTGGTACAAATATACCAAAGTTAGGATAAATTATTTGATTTTCAATAAATTGAAAACAGTTTTTTTTTTTTTTTGAAAAATATGACACAAAATTTTTATATACGTATATAATGCGTATAAAATGTGTATACATACAATCTTGAACACCACTAGATATATAATAATAATTTTATTATTTTAATTTTATTACTAAGAATAAATAAATATATTAATTTAATTTTCTAATTTGTTAAGTAATTCGAATTGAAACTATATTTACCTAAATTGCTAAATTGTTTTGTATTATATTCATAATTATAGGCTAATAAATCCTTAAATACTATTAAATCCAATCTCAAAGAATAAATATAATTTCATCAGAAACAAAATAGTATAGCAAAAAAAAACATTTATAATGTTTACTTCGATTTTCAATTAGACAAAGCTATAAATAGTAGATCATTTTTTCAAGATATTTTATGAAATTAATATTATTATTAATATGGTTTAAGGGCTGCTTTTTTTAAGGAAAAGTTATAATGAAATTAGTATTCATAAAATCTTTAGTATTATTATCACTAATATAAATAAGCAAATAGATATGATATGCAAGTTATGTTTGTTGCCTATAGTAATACACATGTTTACAATTTTAAACAATTCAAAATTTTAAAAATTAAATGGAAAACTGTCCATTGGATAAAGCAAAATTAGGTAAGTCAAATTATTACGATACCTACCCATAATTCATCACCAATGCTAGTCACCGCTATTGTTTTCATTTGAGAGAACTAAGTAAGACTCAAATCTCACATTTTTTAAGTGTATTTTTATAATATATTATAATAATATCTATAAACAGTTAAAACTAAAACTGAGGATTTCTAGTACTTAAAAAAGCTCAAATAGGTATGCACTTTAAAAACAAAAAATAATGTGATAAATTATATTTATATACACTAAAAAAATTATAAAAATAATATTATTTTGAAAAATGTCTTATTTCATCATACACGTCGCAATACACGTAACGAAAATAATTCGAGGATGTGGGATGTATTATATAATGTATTGAAAAATTATTTTTATGAAACTAACTTAAATTTGTTTTTTACACTCGTAGTGCGTTATATAAGCAATGCGATATTACCGTTTTTCATATCAGACCGGATACGACCTATCAAAAGTGAAATTTTTGTTTTTATACTGATAATTTTCCAAATTATTTGTTATTCGTACAAACTCATTTGGCACTAACTTTGGTACATCGAAGAGTTATAAAATATGTTCTGAATTTAACTAATATAATCGAATATACATATATATTAGGTATACAGTTATGATAAAATATGAAAAACATGCTAAATATTATTTTAATTATAGATTCTTTCTAATATTATAAAACACATTTATAGACTACTCACATTGTTCTGCGGCCTTTATTAAAAATAAATATAAAAAACCTAAAAGTCCTCAGCCTTTATAATAACCTCCATTCTCTATTTCTAATAATTAAGACTACAGACAAGAAAAAATTTTTATCTAAAAACATTAAAACAGTGCAATATATTAAAAAAAAAACATTATAAACTATAAATAGGAGATTATTCTCGAAAATATCGTTTTTTTATTTTATGTATTTTTGTATTTTATCTTAACTCTCAAATGATTTTCATAAACATATCATTTAGGTATAAGTTACGATATAATAATAATAATGCAATCGTCAACTTCTTTTAATATATTTTGTGAAATCATATAACATTATGTTTAACATTGAACATTTAATATGCTATATATTGATATATATATTAATATGCTATATTTTATATTATGCTATATAATGTATGTTAAAAATACAACAAATTTTACATTATATAATAAGGTTGTGTTTTTTTATATCTATTAAATAAAAATATGGTATGATTTTTTTATCAATTTACTCTGCACACGTTTTAATTCAACTAGTTTAATTTTTTTAAATTGCTTTTACGCAAAATTAGCCTGGCTAGGAGTGTTGTGAAATAAAAATCCCGTAGTCTAAATAAATATAATAAAAAATATATTCTATACTTACAGGATACCACACCTGGAGTATGCTTCACACTATGGTAGCATATTATCCAGATGAACCTTCTAACCAACAACGAAAAGATATAGATGAGTTTTTTAGGCTAATCGGCCGTCTTTATCCTTGTGAAACATGTGCACAAGATTTCACTAAACTGTAAGTAGTTAGTAATGTCATTACCTGCTAAACCGATTTCCCCAGGAGAGATTAAATTTTTAATTAATAAATTACCTCAAGGTAAGGCACCCGGATATGACCTTATCACGAACAAAATCCTCAAAAACCTTTCTCTTAAAACCTTAACATTACTTACCCATATTTATAATGCAATGCTTAGATTATCACACTTCCCTGAAATTTGGAAATTTG
>JACXSJ010001160.1:0-62619 GCA_014851325.1 Pentalonia nigronervosa
TAGTATCTTTCTTTTAGTTTTTAAGTGTAGACCCCAAGTTGGACACTTGTCTAAGGATTATGATTATACCTAAATACTTTGTTTGAGTTGTAGTTGGGATTTATCTTGACAATAAATTGCAGTTGAGAATGGTAGATAGTGGGGTACCTTTTATTAGAATGAAAGTGAAAGGATGGGTTATAAAAGAACTTATCTGAAATAATTTTGATTCTCCATAAACACAATATTTTTAAAAAAATGCTGAGGACCTTTTTTATGTATTCATTTAGGTATGTCTATAAATAGTTCAAAATATTTTTAAAAATAAATCATGTGTAGAAAACGTTAGTATAAATATTTATTGTAGTTCTCTAACCAAACAATATTTTTTATTATAATTTACAGAAAAAAAAATAAAATGATTTTTTCAAAAATTAATGTTGTATAATTATTCCTGTTTCTTATAGTTTGAAGGGTATCGGTATCTATCTTGATTTGTGATATCGATTACTGTGGACTACTTCTTCTGAAGCACAGAATGTAGTATAGATCTAAAGTTTTATATGCAATGATTGAAGTGGTAACACACTAGAAATTCACTAGGCTAAACCGGTTTTAAATTATTCCACTTTATCCCACACCAGGATAATGAACCATGTTAATGATATAATTCAAACATCCTGGTGCGTTTTTTATCACACCGGTTTGAGTTGGCGAATTTCTATATATTAATTTGTCTTATTAAAATGTGTCACAATTTACATTGAATTTATATTTCACATACTGTTATTTGTTTTGTCCACTGAGCTAGATTATAGATGAGAATAAACTACAAACTAGAAATTACAATCATAAACCTTATACTATAGTTAAACTTAATATAAGGCATAAGGTTTATGCTCATACATTTATTGGTTACAACAGCATGAACATAATATTATTTAGTTATCTAATAGGAGATAGGGGCAAATAATCTATTTTTTGTGTGTGGGAGAGGATCTGAGGTCCCCCTCAAATTTTCTAAAAATTATTTATGCTTAGTATCATGGATTGACCATATATTTAATGCTTCAAGTGTTTATTAATTATTAATTATTATTTTAATTTTTGTTAATACTGCATTTTGAATTGGAAAACTTGGCAGAAATTAAGAATGACTAATTTCCAATTGATCCAAGTCGTGTATTTGCTCCAATGAGTATAATAATATACTGTAAACTGTTAGTTATGAAATACAGTATCCAACTATAAAGTCCTAACTATGTATTGTATTACTGATTACTGTGAAATGACGAAATGTACAATAAAAAAAAAATTGTGAGTGTACTGTGTAATGTATTATAATATACTATTTTACTGTATGATATTCTTATCTATCTCAATGGTTTTGTCACAATGTTTTAGCCATATAGAATGTAAGAACTTACATTATCTATGGTTGTGGTGGCAATGCGATCGACATTATATTGATGATAAAAACAAATAATTGTGATAAAGATAAACCACTTTACCACTTTGCCACGGCTGTCGTCGGATGCTCGGCGCGTATGTTGATCGGTGTTGCCGATGCCGATTGCCGAACCGGCAAGGCATTAACGACTTGTCGGTATACAGTGTACACTATACTTCTCTACACCCATGGGCCATGAGCCATGGTCAAATAACTTATGCGCTATATCGTTGTATCATTTTGAAAATGCACTTCTCTATATTTATTTATCTTTCGTCACCGCCATCCGTCATTAGTCATTCATTTATGTCGATATTTCAATAGAAGAATATCTCAAAATTTTACTACTATTCGTTCATAACGTTTATATTGCCATGGGAACGAAACGTTACTTCTTCGTTAGTTTGAGTTAAGTACATCGCCTACATTGCATAACTCTTGTAATCAAGTATTTAAATATAGGTAGATATAAAATATTTGTTTTTATTATGACTGGTTGCATTACATATTTAAAGTAAAAATGAAACGAAATTTTAAAAGCATATTGAAATATTTAATTTTCGTCGTGATCACTGCACTCGTGACAACTGTAGTTTTTAAATTGTCAACACAATTTAATCGATATGAAAATAATAAAACTATACATAGGAAGACTGATATTGTCAACAAACAGTTATTTACAAATAAAAATCATGATAATAAGATCGACTGGCATGATTGGGAATTTACTATTATAGAGAAACAACGAACTGGTAATATATTTATTAGTGGAATGAATTTGATTTTATTGTATTATATCAATGTTAGTACATTTAATTATATTTAGGTATTGGTGAGCAAGGAGTTAGCGCTTCACTCTCATCATACAATCAGCATAAATATGATGAGTTGTATAAAGTGAATGGATTTAACGCTCTGTTAAGTGACAGCATATCTGTTAATCGCTCAATACCAGATATAAGGCACAAATTGTAATTTTTTATTAGAGTTTCATATACTCATGTCCAGTGGCGCACAGAGGAATTTTGAGAGCACCTACAAAAGTATTAGCACCCACCCTTTTTTTTTTGATATGTAAAAAAATATTTTCATTCCTCTCCACAACATTTCTATTCATATAGATAGTCCACAAAAATGAATTATTTTAATATACAAGCTTTTCATGTGACATCAGTTATTTATACTCATCCTTGTCAATTGTCTGGGTGCCACAGCTCATGTCATATATTCAATATGATTTTCAAATATTGAAATATTTGTTTTTATATTCATTTACAGATGTCGTTTTAAAAAATACAGTAGTAAATTACCTACAGTTAGTGTGGTTGTACCTTTTCATAATGAACATTTTTCAACACTCCTTAGAACTGTATATAGTGTCTTAAATCGTTCTCCTAAAATTTTACTTAAGGAAATAATTTTAGTGGATGATTCAAGTACAAAAGGTATATAGCTATTTAATTTGTTTTATTCTTTTGTCACTAAAATTAATTTAATTAATTTAAGTTTACAAGTTTTAATTGTATGTAGTTAGTATTTATATTAGAGTGAATCGATCTATTATCAAATATTTAACTAAGAAAATTATGTGTGCTTAAGCTTTGGCTTTTTTTTCGATATTTTAATTTGTAATATTCTACTTACCTATATCTTGCTTGAAATTTAAAATATCAAATAAAAAACAGATGCTTAATTATATATAATATTTTTACCTTTAAATTTAATGGTAGGTCAATTCACTCTAATATTAAAATTAACAAGGAACAAAAATTTGCTATGTTGTATGCTTGTAAGACGGAGACAACAAACACATAGGTAGCATCCTATTAAAGTTATTGATTTAATGAGTATAAATAATAATAATTAATTAATTATTGAATACCTATGTACTTACCTACTAAGTATTTTTTTTCTATTATTATTATGAATAAAATATATTTTTAATATTTTCTAGTTAATTTAAAGAAACAATTAGATAATTTTTTATCAAACAACTTAGCTGATACTGTTCAAATCATACACTTGAAAAAAAGACAAGGTTTAATTAGAGCTCGTTTAGCTGGAGCTAGAAAAGCCACTAGTGAAATTTTAATATTTTTGGATTCACATACAGAAGCAAATGTTAACTGGTTACCTCCCCTTTTAGGTATGATATTTCTAATGCTTATTATGTATTTGATTCAATTTGGTTTTACAGTATTAAATATAATATTATGAAAATATGGAATTATTTATAGTATAATTTAATTTGTAGAACCTATTACTGAAGATTATCGAACATGTGTCTGTCCATTCATTGATGTCATTGCTTTCGAAACATTTGAATATCGAACACAAGATGAAGGTGCTAGAGGTGCATTTGATTGGGAATTTTTTTATAAAAGATTGCCACTTTTACCTGAAGATCTATTGCATCCTACAAAACCCTTTCGGTAATATCTACTTATAATAATAAACAACATTTTTTTAGACATAATTTTTATCTGTTATATACATTTAATAAGAAACTTAAAAGATAATTATAAAAAGTACAGAGTCGAGAGACCACCCAGTAGTGGCACATTGATATTAAATATTAAACAATACAATTAATATTTTATACAGAGTGATATTACCAAGTATTCTAATATCCATTTTACCCTTTAATTAAGTATTTATTTAAATTTTGGTTTTTAGAATTTATAATTATATATAATACCATATTTTTAAAAACTTAATTTTTTCATATAGATTTTTATGCTATTTAAAGAGTAGCCTGTGGTATTACGCATTTCTCTTTTTTTGAATGAGAATAACCCTATTTACTGTATATTGTAAGTTTTTTTTTAAAAATGTAATAATATAAAAATTTTAAGATTTAATATTTATAACTTTTGATTTATTTATAAGGAGGATGATTTGAATATTATAGTAATTAATATGCATATATATTATTTATACACAATGAGTGTATAACCATTGAGCACTATTATTCTTAGTACATAGAGTTTAATAACTCAATTTAATTGTTGATTTAGTCACATAAAAATAAAAAAAACCCTTTGCTTGTCAATTTATAGTAAAAAATTGTGGTTCTCATTTAAAAGAAAAAAAAGAATCTCTATAGAACACTGAAAAAATCTAATAATACAATAATAAAATCTCTTTATAATAAAATTATTTGTTATTGGTTGGTTTGCTAAACTATAATCTATAACAAATTGGCCAGTCTTAATAGTAAAACAATGTATTTTACATTCAGCAATACAATTTATTATAGATACACGATAATTAATTAATATAAAAATGTACTTAAGAATGACTATTTTTCTTTCATTATTTACCATTGTGTTTTATTATTATCTGTATTACTTGTATTTTAGAAAATTAAAATATATCATCGCATGTAATAAAAAAATGTAATAAATAAATAAATAAAAATGTTCTATTTTTCTAAAACTATAAGGAAAACAGTTTCTAAGTCTACATTTTGTTATACAGTTTAAATTGAATTTGAAAATATGGTTTTAACTTCATGAAAGTATTAATAAAAATTCCAAAATTTGAATTTGCATAAAAGTATAGTTTAAAAAATATGCCTATGAATTGCTCTATATAATTAAATTAAATTGTTTTTTAAGTATGAACAAACTTAGTTTAATATTTTCTGCAAAATTTATAACTGATTATTGCTTTGTTGTTTTATTTTAATTATTATAACTTTAATATATTTAGTTTAATCTATTCTGTCTATGTTAAAGTTTTATTACGTAATATATTTTTTATTTTATTATATAGGAGCCCTGTGATGGCAGGTGGTTTATTTGCTATATCCGCTAAATGGTTTTGGGAACTTGGTGGTTATGACCCTGGTCTAGACATATGGGGTGGAGAACAGTATGAATTATCATTTAAAATATGGCAATGTGGTGGTACTATTTTAGATGCACCTTGTTCAAGAGTTGGCCATATCTATAGAAAGTTTGCACCGTTCCCTAATCCTGGCATTGGTGATTTTGTTGGAAAGGTAAATGCACCATTGCTATTTTATTTTATAATATTTAATATAATTTGTTAGTGGTATGAACATTTTTTATCAGTTTATAGAGTATTATAAAATATACTTAACTTTAAGTTGATATTTTTTATAGTTATAAAATTTTTTTTTGGTATTGTGCATCTAAGAAAGTTTTTACTTCTACATCGAATTAAAGAAAAATTAAATGAAAAAAGAAAATATGTAATAAATATTTACAATACTATGCAAACAATGGTTATGTATAATAAAGTTATATAAAAATTGTTTTAGAATTATCGTCGTGTAGCAGAAGTATGGATGGATGAGTATGCTGAATATTTGTATCTTCGTAGACCACATTACAGAAAAATCAATACTGGAGATATAACCGAGCAGAAAAAAATAAGGAAAAATCTTAAATGTAAACCATTTAAATGGTTCATGCAAGAAGTAGCATTTGATTTAGTTGAAAAATATCCGCCTATTGAACCACCAGATGTGTTTAAAGGAAAGGTAAATATAATTTTATATAAACAACAATTCTCAGATTAAAATAATAAATTAATAAATTATTTAACATTTAACAATAAACTATATTTTTGTAGGTATGATAAAAAAGATTTTGGATACATACATTTTTGAACAAAAAATCAATCATTTTTCATATTAATTGTAATATTTTTAAATTGTTTATTTATAATTAAGATTTTAGGAGGAAATCTGAGTTCTAATTATAAAAATAATATTATATGACCACTTCAAATCTATTTTTTTTTTTTTGATTTTGTTTTATTTATTGTTTTAGATAAGAACTTTTACTGCTCCAGAATTATGTTTAGATGCTACATCAGAAAACCGGCTCAATTTAAAAGAATGTATTGATAATAATGACGAAAATCAAGTAATAATTAGAATACTTAGTTATTGGTAATACTAAGTTATAAATGTTGTAACTGTTTTTTAGAAATTTATATTGAGTTGGCGAAATGATATTAAAACAAGGAATAGTATGTGTTTGGATATAAGTGACCCATCACTAAAAGCAAAAATTAGTTTATATGGATGCCATAATGGTGGAGGAAACCAACTGTGGCATTATGATCATGTATATTTTCTGATTTATTTATAAAATTATTTTTGTAATTAATTATCACACAATATTTTAGGGTAAAATGAAACTTGTCCATGGGACAAATCCTAGATGCATGGAACATGACATTAGTACCAGAAAAGTTTATGTAACTCGATGTAAACAAAACAATGATGATCAAAAATGGATAATAGAAAATTTTAATACTAAATCAACTAATTGGTCGTTAACACATTAAAAAACAACAAAAATTATTTTAAAATTATGGTAACAAGTTATTTGAACAAATAATTTAAATATTTATACTATTTTAATAATAAAAAATAAATGTATCATTTTTTAGTTTTAACTTATGTAAATTGGTAGAATGTAATATCAGAATGCTCGTATGATACAAATTTAACATTATAAAAACTTTAAAATAAATAACTTGATTGAAAAATTTAAATCAGAAAAGTACAGAACAAATTATTTTATGAAATGCCTAATTTGTTATGGCATTAAAAATATGTTATATAGAATTTACATCAGTATAATTATTAATAAACACAGAGAATGCCGATTTCTTTTTAAACTTAATACTTAATATATGTCAACCTTAAAATATGTTGACTTAATTGTAGAACAAAACATTTTATAACTTCTCCTAGACCATAACAATGTGTATGTGAATTTTTATCATATTATATACATTTTATATTAAAAGTAAATAAATGTTTCATAGAAACATCAATTGGTCTATAAAACATTGATACTTGTACCATAAATTGTTATATTCTATACTTTGTGTCTGTGATATTGTTTAAAATTTTAAATTGTATTTTGTTACCAATTTATATTCTTTAGTCTTAACAATATTATAATGAATTATTTTATTAAAGTCTAAAATTGTATAAAGTAATTTTAAAATAATTATTCTATTAAACATATATTTTTGGCTGATTGTAAATTAAATATTAAAATAATAAATGTACTACTTAATTATATTAATAATTGTAAACTAATTCAATATAAATGTAAGACACAAGTAGGTATAGCAAGACCTATTTAATATTTTTAATTCCATGTAATTATTATGCTAAGATATTAGCTGTGAGGTGAAATTTTAATCATACTCATAATATACACTTAACAATGTATTTTGTGTTGGTATAAAAATTAAGAGTTCATAAATATAGCTATGCTGTTGAAATACATAGTATACATACTAGTGGACAAAATTCAAGGTCCCTCAAAGACAAAGCGTAAAAATTATAAAAGGACAATCAAAAAGAAAAATACTTTATAGTCAACATTACATCAAAAATTGTGTTAATGTCTGAGTTTAATAAGTAACGCTGAGTGCTGGCATGTATTTTTTCTTACACTTCATTTTGCACAGAAAATATTGAATAACAGCGTCTAAACATCTATATATTGCATAAATTATTATGTTTTATGATTCCTTTTCCGTGCAATTATTTTACATTATATTATAGTATAATAGGAGAAAATTTTTGAATTATATAAATCTTCATTTATGTATATTATTTTATTATTATTTTTTAGAGTTCTATTGTAAAATCATATGAGAGATACTTAAGTTATTATTCCTTTTATTTGATTCAATTTTACAATGTATTAACAGTTTGTTAATGTAGATCAGATCACATATTTGTTTCATAGAAACATAATACTAAATGACTAAAATTCTGTCCGTAATCAAAATATTAAAATTTGGCCCATTTGTTTGATATTAATGTCGGTCTTACAGAAAGTAATAATGGTTTACAATAGTAAACCAATCCTTCAATATTTACTATTTTCTTGTCCATAATAGGGGTATAGCCTTATAGGTTGAACTCAAATTAGTAATTTCTATTAGTATTCATAATTCAAAACAAAAAAAATTAGAAATACATTTGACTAGTCTTATTAATATAAATATTT
The DNA here is from genome assembly GCA_014851325.1 of Pentalonia nigronervosa. Lineage (NCBI taxonomy): Eukaryota > Metazoa > Arthropoda > Insecta > Hemiptera > Aphididae > Pentalonia > Pentalonia nigronervosa. The sequence continues at coordinate 8,446 of JACXSJ010001160.1, forward strand.
TAATACTACAGTTGAATAAATAACTTTTGAACAGTTTCATCCTAGACATTAGGTATTAAAAAATATGAAAACATGAGTATTTAATATAGAATATAGATTTTAGCCAATATTAAAAAAGAGATACCAAATTATTTTTAAATTATCTATATAATTATAGTTTATTACATTGTAAAATGCTGTGGTCACATAGGCATCATGTGTATCTAAAGTTCGGAAGTTAAATATAACGTCTGTTGTAGCATGTATCAGACGTGGTCGAAATTAAAAGAATAGTAATCCAATGAACATCGTGTGTGTGATCCCAAAACAACAGTTATTCAGTTATGTGACCATCGGGAATTAGTAATCATAAAATTCAACAACTGACGTTACGTAACGTATGTCAATAGAATACTCGTGTAACCCTGGCCTTACATTTAAAATCAGGAATTCATGACAAAATATACATAGTATATAGTATATTATGTCAAGAAAAAATTTAGCAAGTTCGTTCGAATAATGAACTTATCGCCTTTCCGTACAAACTTTTTACTTGTTATAGATGTTTTATTATGACAATAATTTATTTTTCTTATCAATAGTTCTTTTATCACATTTTCATTATCTATTATGGTTCCAATCACTATAAAAAAACAAACAAGTAGACAATATCAACTATATACAACATTTCAGTATAGTTTATTATGCTAATGTGAAAAATTTGTTTTATTTAACATTTTAACTCAGTTGATTATTTATGATTTTGTAAAATTGAATCCGAAATCGTGGTGATATTCATTTTCTATAATTTATTTACCATATTCTAAGAAGAATCATTTATTTGAGCGTGAAAATCAATATATTTACATTCCATATTGTCTTCTGTTAAATAAATGTAGTTAAAACATACAATTTTGCTTGTTATATTTCAATTATATAACTGATTAATATAGTTACAGGTAAGATAATATTATGTCAATTTTAATCTGGATGCTTCAGCGTGTATAAATATAATGAGTGATGACTGTTAACTTAAATATTTTAAAATTTATTCAAATTATTGATAAAATCAAAATTTAAATATTTCCCTAATAGTATGCATCATCAAATAATTATTTAACTTTTATGCAAATAACATTTAAATTTTCAGCCATTAAAAAACTTATTAAAAGTTATAAATTGTTGTAATAATAGTAAGGTGGTGAGGTGCCTGCTGATAATATCAAATTCAACCTAAAACTTATTAAAAATCAATTATCATATAACATGTTATATATACAATATATTATATAACTTTAAATGTAATTTTTTATATTTTAAATCTATTGAATATTGTAATAAATCTATTGAATATTGTAATAAATTAATAGTTTTCAATATAAACATTGACTATGTTTAACACGTTCGTGGTCAGTTACTGTTATAGCAGTAATTTTAATGTTTTTCAATTCTGTTGTAATGGGTCACTACTGCTATAGCAGTAATTTACAAAACTAACGAAATCGGGCATTACTGCTCATGCAGTACTATTTTCAATAGTATTAAATGAAACTAGATATGTGACTGACCTGTTATGATCAGTCATATGTTTGGGCACAAATAAATAAACAATTCTATTTTTATATTTCTTGTTGGTATTTATTCGAATTTTATCATGCTATAGCAGTAATATAAAAGTGATTCTCTAAGGTAGGTACTTGAATAATATTAAAATGTGAAGTGATCACGAACGTGTTAATTGAAAAATAATTGCTTACTAACATGTTACAACTATTACAAAAATTGATATCTAATTTTCAGTATAAAAATAAAAATTATAAAATCCGGCTAAGAAATTATTTTTATGTTGTTTGATATTTAAAATTTTATTCTTGACTAGGTTCATTTGTTTATTATTTTTATACTAATTAGAAGAGTATACAATGTAGTTCTTATTAGTTGTATGTTTTGTTTCCAACTTGATAGTAATTATATAATTTTCTTTTTAAATCTAATTACTTAATGGTTTTTATTTTTAGGAAATGAATCAAAACGGTTTTAGTACTGGTGAAGAAGATTCACGTGGTCCACTTGATAAGATTTGCTGTTTACAGGAAGACGGATTTCGCTGTCAACGACAGGCTGGAAACGCTTCTTATAGTAAAAAAATTCGCAATACTGTCAGACAACTTAAATTACATTTGGACGCTGTTGTATGTTATAATATATTAACATGTATTTATTATTTTGGTGTATTCTACTAGTTATTATTGTTTTTCTTATTGAATAATATATTTTTTAGGCAAGACACATCTATATTTGTGATCATCACAAGAGTATGATTCAAAGCGCTAGAACGTTGAAACCGTCTAGTCAAGATGAAACACCAGAGGTAGACTTTTCACAACTACAGATGAATACACTTAGACGTTATAAAAAACATTTCAAAGTAGTGACAAAACCCAGTCTGAATAAAGCTCAAATGGCAGAGGTAATTATTTATCAAAATATATTAATTAAACTTAATATGTTTATAGTATTTATTTTTAACTTATTATTGAATTGTATAAAATATTGATAGAAATAAAGTTCACAAAATGTATGTTTTTTATTAATGGAAAATATATTTTTAAACATTTAAGTTATAATCTATGGTATCTAAAACGGATATCCTGAAAATTAAATGTTTTGTGGAATATGTTTTGTTAATTTGTAACAAATTCTAATACATATTATATATAAACAAAATTGAGTTCTGCAATAGATTGATTTATTTATATCTTGAAATTATTTAACCATCTTAATTAAATATTATATCTTTTCAATTTTCTTACATTTATTTAATAGTTTATTAAATGTATGTTAAATGAAGTCTTTTTAATTTTATAAAATATTTAGCCATTTATATATCTTAAAAAATAATTTGTTAATCGTGGTTTTATTTTTTTTTTTAGACATTGTTAAACCATTTTAAATCAATATCAGTTAATGAAAAAGAAGCCCTTACATTCTTCATATACACAATCAAGACAAATGGTAATAAACTAGATCAAAAAAATGGAAATAATAATTCAGACTCACTGTCATAGTAATACTATATTTTTATAAAATTATTTATTTATATTTTTTTAATAAGTTTATATATCATTAGTGTAAACTTTTATTTAGAATGTATACAAAATATTCAAATAATTAAGTGGCAATCAATTTATAGATTATTCTACAAATTAGTGATCTTTAAAAATTGTATGTTTTGTGTTAAATCTGCATTTGTATTTATTTATTTACTTATTTTAATAATGTAGTGTTTAAAAACATGTATTTGAACTAAATGATTATATTAAAAATATATATGACTTAATAAATAATGAACTTATTTTGAGTTCCAACTTAAAAATAAAAATGTTAATTTTTTTTTAAAGTAATAACATTTTATTTATTATACATTTATATTTTATTACATATTGATTGAAAAAAAAATCAATGATAAATTATTAACCCTATCATCAAGCATTATAAATATTAATCAAATTAAAAATTGTTATCTTTATAGGATAGAATTATGTAATAACATTTTTATATTAGCATTTTACAATGGTTATTTTCTATCTAAACAAATATATAGTATTATAATTTAAGATACGTTGGTCATCGAAATTTGCAATAAAAAAAAAATGTTCATTACTACTAAAATATGTAGTATATGTCACATGAATATGTTTTTCAATGAAACAACATACTATAATTATTGTATGTATAATCTTCTCATAATAAAAAATTAAACTTTGCAATTACAAATAGGACTATCTAAATTGTTTTAAAAACACTATTACTGTTTTATTTTAATTTTGTTGTCTGTATGTAAACCTGTCTTTATAGAAAAAACATAAATAGGAAGTAGTTTCTGTATGTCTTTCTTTCCATATTACAAATAGATGGCATATCAAATTTTTGTTTAACAATTTAAATTATGTGTTTCTGACTATTAGAGTGAATTGGTTTATTATCAAACTTAAAGATGAAAACATTATATGTGTTTTTTAGTTGGTTTTTTTTAAATATTAAAATGTTTAATCAAGTTTTGATTATGAAAAAATATTAATATTTAAAAATTCATCTTTAAGTTTAATCATAGAAAATTTCATTTTTATATTTAATCTAACAGCACAAAATTGGAAGGGTTGAGTGTACATTTAGAAGCATGTTAAGATTTAGTATGACGAAGACAACACATGTGGGTGCTATGTCCTGTTAAATATCATGATTTTCAAATTTTGGTATGTTACTATTTATTATTTAAAATAATCATAAATCATTGTTTTTATTATAATATTTACTGAAATTTAATATAATAATAATAATAATTATCACCATATTTTTCATTAACTGTTCTATTTGATTTATATTCTTAAAATCTTACATAGGTGTAATTGAAAAAAAATGTAAAGGTATGATGAAATTTCATACTTTCATTTTATTAAAATATAAATGAAACAAATTAAGTAAATACAATTATGAACTGAAACATTAAAAATGCATCATATTGATTTATTTAAAATAAATTAGTATTTAGTTACATACAAAATTATCGATAGTTATAATTTATCACTGTAATGTGCTAAAAAGTGGGCAAGTGATTATATATTCAAACTTCAAAGTGGCCAATTTAATTAAATGTTTAACATAATATTATGTTAGTCGATATATATAATTATTTATTTTTTAAACATAATTTTAAAAACAAATTTATAAAAGTCAAACTAACATAAGACAAAAGCCAAACCTTTTTAATATTTAGGCCAGATTGACCACAAAATGTATATCACTCGTCATTCTTTTGCTCAGCTGCACAAATCACTTATGATTTATAAGTACCTATTTTAATTATAACTAATTACTAAATGCTGTGACTTAAATAATATTCCATGCATATTAAAATACTTTAAACCTTTAAGTATTTTTATGAAAAAAAATCCAACCAACTACCAATTAAGTGATATTAAAGATATTTTAAGTATGTAATGTGTATAAATTAACTAATATATAAACTATATCTATTACAAATTTTATATTACTATATTTATTACTTTTACTTTTTTCTTTAGAAGTATTTCTTAAAATGTTTTATTATATGCTGTTAATGAATATGTAAGTAGTGCAAACAATGGATATTATAGAATGAATAATTGCTTCATATTTTTCAATGATTAACATTTAAGATTTTTTTTTAGATTCTGAGCAAAACACCAAATGCATTTGTTTTTGTTGTTCTTAAATATTATATTACATTTGTGTAGGAAACACATAATATTGTATTAAGTTTTTAATTACTAGAAATTTAAATATTGAAAATATATTATTATTAAGCACTAAATAAAACTATAAAGTAAATTGTATAATGTTTAGAACCGTTTACTGACCAAGATCTCTAGTATAGGCATAACCGCGTAACTAGGATTTTTAAATTAAAGCTTTTGAGGCATAAGTTCTACATCAGAAAAATGTTTTTAAAACCCCTGGTGAAATATAATAACATCAATCATCATTAATCATAATAGTTTTTCATTTAACTCATTTAAGATTAAGTATAAATATAAATTAATAAAACTATCAGCCCATACAAATTTTTTTAAAATATTGTAAATAGAATTTTGTTAAAATGCCATATTTATAATTAAGTCTATATAAGTTATCTTACTATTATCATAATAATTATAGGTAGGTACCTACTGTTATACACAAATATATTTTTAGTTTTTTTTTTCGTGTTTAGCCTCTGTACAAATTATTTTTGTTATTTATCATCGTGAGACTGTCACTGCTTTGAGCAATATGGCTATACCTTTATAGTTTTACTTATTTATTGGCTAATATTTGTACTATACTACTATCATGGTTTAGTGTCATAATACATACTACATGAAACTAAAATACATATACTTTAAAAAAAAAAGAATTCTAAACTTAGAAAAGTTTTTGAATATATTTATTTAAAATTAGTTAAAAACTTAAAAAGTAATTTTACTCTGGGGATGGTGCTTAAATTAAGGTTCATTATTTATTGTGATTTGGTACCTACCTACCTAATTTGATTAAATAAAAAATATAAATTAATTGCAAAATATTTGGCATTTGTATACATTATATTAATTAATTTAGGTTTAGGTACATTAAATTCAACAACAATAACATATAGGTACTTAATACCTAATTAGTGTGTATAGGTTATTTAAATATACAATTATCACCTATAATATTGGTGTGCATTATTAATCGAATTATTATAAAAATATGTATTTAATCTTAATATGAGTTCAACAATTTAAATAAATGTTTATGTCAATATACACAAATATCTGAATGTGTGTTACTCGGTTTGATGTTAAAAACCTCGGGCTTGAACTAAGCATCGACGTCTAGTGTTCAAAAAGCATAACAAAATCGCAAGACAACAATATTATAATATTATAATACTATTAAAACCCATGGTTTATTGTATGCACGTAACGTAGTAGCTAAGCATATTTTTGTCGTATAATATTTCATTATATATCGTTTTTATAAGTTATGTTTGTTGCAAAACTATCTATATGGGCACATATACAATCATACAAATATTCGCGTTTATACCTATGTATGAATAGGAATAATCAGAATATCTTCCCTATATCGTGGGTATAATAATATACCTAATATAATATATTATATTAAATTGGTATGCAGTATGTGCTGGCGAGCGTTACTGCAAGCAAATAACTGAAGTATGTACCGAACGACGTACTATAAAGTACTACCTACGTATATTTTTAAATAACAATTTTTTTTCCACTCAGTACATACGATTAAGATAGGTATTTGATATATAATAATATGCAGTTAAGTAATAATCTTGTTCATTAGGAAGTAGGCACCTTATAATGGTACTTATTAATAATATATTTTTTCCTTTTTGTATCGATGTACAGTTAGAAATTAGAATAATAGTATAATAATAAGCATGATTTAATTTATTTATGTACATTATATTATTATATATTTTATAATATTGTTTAATAAAATTTTTCCAGTTCTCAAATATGTATCTTATACATTAAATGTACAATATATACGGACGCGTGTGTATCTCCAGTCTATGCGCGCCGTAATATATTAATTATTATACATTTCAACATTCAACATATGTACTTATTTTTGAAATCAATCATTTGATAAATGTCTTTATATTGATATGTTTATTGAGTTGTGTACTTGCGTTTGCATATATCTACAAAACTAGCGTCATCTTCGTAGTTTAATAACGAAAATTGCAATTTATTTGCGATTGTCTACGCTAACAGCTTAACGCGCGCTTTTGCTCGTGCACGCTGCAGCTGTGCTATTATGGTGTACGGTATAGCCGTATAGGTTTTTGTTGCATCTCATGTTATTATACACAAAGGAATAATAATATAATATTACGATATTATGCGTATGCCTAAATGTGTGTATAAACACGTCACGTAAACGTGTATAATGATGCATCAGCTGTCCAACGGGTTTTGTCGGTATTAGATATTAAAGGGCGAAGCGTATATTATATGGATATGTTATATATATATATATTATAGTTGTCGTCGTGCTAAGTTCGAGCACGGCAACCGTTTAAAACGATATCGGCAAACGGACAATAATTGGTCCCCGGTAGTTTTTTCCATGTGATACGTTGAATTGAAGATTTTTTTGCGCAGCATGGATACATATTTTGAAAAATGGAAATTAAGATATTATTATTGCCATTTAGCGTCAATAACAAACACGATGCATCGGCAGTTGAGTCGTGTTTTAAAATGGTATAAATATGAAGATAAGATACGAATAATTATGATCGGTTATAAACATAGCTTATAACCCAGAGTCCAGACTAACTATTTTTAGCCAACTGTTTTGGAAACAAGCAGTAAACCACGTTATTCATAATATTCTGTTATTCTAATAAACGATAAAATTAAGACTGGGACCGATTTTCCAAACAAGATATACGAAAACTTGACGACATTATAATATTATTATTATGAAAAAAAAAAATGCACGACAATCTAATATTATAACACGACATCACGACGTGCAAGACGTATGCGTATTTTCGTGCAATTCTCCGTTCGGTTTAGTGCATAAATTGATATTTTTTTCATGGTATCAAATTATTATTATTATTGTTAATATTTTCAAATTATTTCGTACGCGGCGGCGGAACGAGCATACAATATTTCGCCCGTTGGTGGGACGGTATGTGCACAGCATAATAATAATAATAATATATAATATTATAATATATTATACAATATACGTACACGTAACGTGTGTCGTCGCGCGAGTGTTTGTGTATTGTGTAATGCCCTCGCACACACACGCACACACACGCACCGCCATCATGTATAATATTATAAATGTACGGAGTGTGTGCGCGCCGTACGTTGTTATACGTTATACGTTATACGGCGGCGGCGGCGGCGGCGGCGACGGCGTCAACGCTATCGGTAGGGCGGTGGGACGGCGGTCTGAAGAGTGGCATTATAAACGGTGGAAAAAAGGACAATATGACTATGGAGAGAAAAAATATATACGTGTGTGCGTGAGCGTGTGTGTGCGCGCACCCGTCGTGTGTGATATACACGCGCGGTATACACGTATACGTATGCTCGAACGCACACGAACACACACACACGCGCGGACGCTACAGCGTTATACTATTATATACGTATAATATAATGTTTTATGCTGTGCGGGCCTGCTGCTACACGGCGGCCCGCGTGCGTGTGAGTGTTTACGAGCGTGCGTGCGTGCGTGTGTTGGCTCATGAATTATTCGCGCGCGGCCCAACGGATTTCGAAATAACGCCGTCGGATTGGCCGGGTCCCGCGGTCTATATAAAATCGGCCAATGGCGGCCGGGCGACGGGTCGAGTGCCGCGCGGACCCCCTGTTCACCGCGCTGCGTACATACAACAGTACTGCCGACCGACCGATATACACACGTCCATCTGCCAGGTATTTATATATGCGCTTTTTTTTTTCTCCTAATTTTTGTTCGCTTTTCTACCTCTGCGAGACGGTACGTACGTACGTTCTGCAACAGCACAACGCGTTATTGTCTTCCCGTCGCCGTCGCTTCGATCCGGTGGTCACAACAACAACATATCGCCGTCGTCTCGTTGTCGCGCGTCTTCCGTTCCTTTTCGCCGTCGCGATACCGCCGTTTTCGCTCGTTTCCGACACACCGCGATAACACTTTTATTATACCGCATAGTCGACCACTGCTGCTGCTTCTGCTTCCGAGTTCTGCTGCGTTTTTCCGTATTTGTGTCCACACCACGAACACTGCATCGCAAATCGCATGATTCACTGGTACGTACCACGCACACGGGGTGTTCGTCTGGGTGGCGAATAACGCGTTAGAATATTTTGTTTTCGCGGTTTTTCACCGCGATGATGGCTGCTCGTCCGACAGCGGCCCGGGGTTGGTTTTCCTCGGCTCCGACGAGAACGGACGCTAAAAACGGCCATTTCAACGTAATGTTATTCTGAAAGCCAACGGCGACGCCTCGTCGATCAACTCTCGTATAATTAATAGTAATTATAATAATAATAATATCGAATAATCATGTGATACGGTCGTACGTGCGTTCTTGAGGGTTTTGTCGGGGCGCTTTTCGTAAGCTTTCCAAACGACCATTTACGGGCACGCTCTCAGTATAGGTACGCCTTATCTATCGGTCGTCGGCGCCGTCGCCGTTTTCGCGTTGTCTGCCACCCGCCCGCCCTCCCGCCCGTCCGTTATGTTTACACCTTGCGGTTTTCTTTAACATTGTCGTCTCCTCTAGGCGGCCAAAACACACAGGGCCGAAACGATCATGACATTTTGCCGCCACACCGTTGTACGCGCGGCGCACAACGGCGCACAGGAACGTTCTTGTCTCACGCAAGCGCTCACATAAAAATGGCGGCAAACCGATGCGGATACGAATCCGTCGGGTCGGCCGACGCGATTTGTCCGCCGACCCGCGTCTGATTTTTCGATTTCTCCGTTGTCGCGCTATCATAAGAAATTTGCTCGTCGAAACGACGATTTTCAGCTGCGGGCGACAGCTTCAGTAGCATCGTACAGCGGCGGCCCCCCGCAATAGTGATAGCAGACGCGTAGGCCCGCGGGTGGTCACCGCGCGCAACAACAACAACAAAAACAACTGTACCGCTTTAACGCGTTATCTATTATATTGGTATAATATATCGTTTAACGTCGCTCGTTTGCCGCAGCCGCCATCAACCATGGGCTCGGCACACCGCCGCCCGATTGATGACGCTCTCGGCGGACGGAATTACATTATTACATAATATTATAATATTACGGTCGAGTTTTATGGGGGTGGCCGCCGCGTAGGTAGGTGGTAGGTAGACCGAGAATTATTATTATTATTATTACTATTCGTTGTCATGGAGTAATTTTGAAACCGAAAACGCACGTTAAACCTGTCCGCGCCGCCTCCGGTACGTAATTGTGGAGGGGGTACGCGCATGGAGGAAGGTGTACCGACGGCTATGATAATTGACATAACGTAAAACGGTCGTTGGGATATTTTATCATAGTCTCGTCGATTATTAATTATATTTTTACTGTTATTAACATTGTTTCTGCGAACGACACGAATCGCTTATCCAATTCACATAGTGTTATCGGCCACGGTCTAATGTCTCTTGTCTGTTTTCGTTTCTAGCTCCAGAATAATTAATATTGACGGTGTGTAATCTCCAGAATCGACCGGGCAGCAGAGCAGATTTGATCTTGGAGTTCTCAGTGGAGTTGAAATCAAAATATTTCTTATGTAAGTATATAATTTAATTTCTAGATTTACAATATTATTATTATTATTTAACACGTTTGCGGTATAAACGCTCGTCGATAATTAAAATTGCTAGGGTCGCTATTATTTTTTTTACTGTTGTTATTATTATCATTATTATTATTATTATCATCGTCATCAATCAATATCAATAATTAAGAGGTACCTACTATCGGCATATTAATATTATTATCGTTATATGTGTGACGTGTGTTGCATAACATTAACTAGCCAGTCTGCAGATATTTATTATATTTTAACAACCCGTGTATTATTTGTATTACGGTTTTATTTTACAACTACTATACAAGTGTGAGGATTATGCGTGCATGTTGTTTTCTTTAAACGTCATCACGCTTTCCGTTGTTAAATAAACCGTCTTTGTCGTTAGCTCTTAGTCTTATTGTTCATTACCATGTACGGGTTTTGTCTCGTTATGGCGTGATGTTGGCAGGTATTATTACTATTGTTTTGTGTTGATACAACAGTTGACTTAAATTTTTCTCCGACGGTCTGCCGGCGATCGATCGGCCGGTTAAATGTCAATAATATTTATCGTTCCTCGTACAATATTGTCCTATTTATAGAACTGGCTTAATGTAAAAATAATTGTATGCGAAAACATATTTTGTAGTTCCCACGACAAGTTTATATATATAAACATTAAACATCGGACATTATGATATACGTAGGGACGTGTTTACATAACGGCCAAAAAACGGTTGGTAGATTGATAGGGGAACGTTAGGTGCGTTTTAGTCTGGTAGATGGCGTTAGCATACCGAGCACGAAACCATTGATACTACTTACCACCGAAACGTTGGCGTCGACTAAATGGGGACGCCGCTACACACCATAAGCAAATAATACGAGCCATTTCCGTGGGTTTAACAGTTTTTAAATTCTTGTACACAAACCGTGATATTGTGTGTCCGTAATTTTTTCGTTTTCAACAATTCAAGCTCGTTTCGGTAAAATTCGGTAGGTACATATTATAATATTTTAGTACGGATATACCATAGTAATATTGTATATTATAATAACACTGTCATTAGCGGTTCTTGGAATATTGTTGCTCAAGAAACAATTATTGTCATTTATTTGCGAATGTTACACTTTGTCCACTAGGCCGAAATATTTTTATTTATAATTTTTTTTTTTTGATTACTAGAAGAAGACACATTTGTAAGTATTTTTACTATTATGTTTATTATTACTTTATTGGCAGGTTAGATTATCATGAATTTTATTTCTTATCTATATAAATTGTTTATTCGTGTTGATAGAAATAATAGATACTTTATTCATAAAATAACTATTTTAGGGTAGTTTGGTTACAAAGGAGGAATTAATTGATATGTTGTGGACAATAAAATTAATGTCAGTTTCAGAACAGTTTAGTTTGCTAATTGGATTTTTAGTATATATTAGTAATCAAGTGTATTATCCTTTTAATTGCCGTTGACTTGTTTAGTTACGTTTTAAGAAAATATTGATCGTTGTTGTGGAACTGTATCTGTTTTTTGACTAAGAACTATTATAGATTCTTATTGATTTTTAATTCGTCCAATAATTAGTATTGTAAATAATATTATTGTAACATTATATTTCAGATCATTTTTTTTTGAATTCATAGCGCAACTGATTTTGTTGGTATCCCATAGACAATATTTATGAAGTTCTATATTTATCATTGATTTGTATTATAAAATTGTGTGTACGATAAAAATATGTTACGAATAAGACTATGTGGCTCCAAAAATATTCGTTTAAACTGTGTATGTCTATACAGAGAGAGACGGCAGCGATATTTACTAACAGTATTTTATTAATAGTTTTAAGTATTAAATAATAGCAATAAGCTTAGGGTATGTTAAATAGTTGTTAAGTGGTTTCCTATTTTGATGCTTAAAATACATATAACAAATTTAAATTCTATTAATACATCTAAGAAGTGAAATATCACATTTAAAATTAACCAAATATAATCAAACCAAGTACTTTTAAATTGTAATTCTGATTACACTTAATAAGTTGTCGAAATAATTAATTAACTAATTATTGGTTTCTCTGAATTTTGTCCTAGGCTTCATAGTGTTAGAATATTACCAAGTACCACATATTTCGAAAAATTTCAAAAAATAATTTTTCTTTATATTTTATTTTATATAAAAAATAGACTTGGGTTTATCATAATTTTCATATTTGTTATGTCTAACTATGTAGAAATTAATTAATTGACGATTGATTAATAAGTAGGTAGCTGATTATAATTTCTGCTAGATATATTATTTTTATTAATTGATAATCTTATTGCTTTCATAAGTATTTTTTTCATACATATAAATTTTGAAAGAAAAATTAAAATTTTACTTATTTTCTCGATATAATTGTAGATTTAACTGTATACATCATCAATAAATATCGGAAACTTTTTATAGACAATTGGAAAATAAACTAATTTATATATTTCTATATATATTAAATTTCAATAAAACTACTTGCGGTATTTTTTAAATACATGGCATATTTTACTTCAATGACATAATTATTTATTACCCATCCATACGATAACCTTATTAGTTATTATAGTATTTATAGAATTTATGCAATTATTATGTTTAAAATAATATTAGCGCAAACATTATCATTTTATGTGATACTTAACTGATTTCATATTATTAATTTCTATAATTTGTATTAATTAAAACTCAATAACGCTAAAACTATTAAGGTTTAAAACTGTTTTAAACAAAAAATATTAATTCAGTACCGGGCAGGTGTATACGTATGTGTACGGTGGAAACGAAAATAATATTGACCATATTATTATTATGTAATTTATAACCGTTATTTAATTATGATTCTTAACAATTATCACGTCTATTAATCGGTGTATCATATAACGTCAATAATTCGTTTTTGACGGGGTGGAGGACAACAAATTATCCAGGCGGCGAAATCATTGATCTAAACGGCGTTGTGTATTTATAAATCAATGATAAAAGGGCGCGCACGGCCCAGGCGGTGATACAACTTTTTGCATCCCCGGTGGCAGCACATGCTGTGCTCGGCCGGGCTGTGCTGTGCTCCTCTCTACGCCGGTGGTTTACACCGCAGGGCGACCCAAAATCGCCGATTCGGTGAAACGTTCGCGTCAGGGTCGACGGTGATCTAAAATTGTGTTTTCATCGTCGGAATTTTGTTCTTTGTGCAAATGGTTTTTATTTTTGTCAATATCGTCTGCTGATAAATAACGAACCCCCTCGTATGGATTCGAGCGGACTGCCACAAATCTCCTCGTAAAATTATGACACACGCACAGTAATATTTTACCATCGTGTGGCACGATTTTGTGTGCTGTGCGCGTGTATTGGCTGCTGGGATAACGGTTTTTTTTATAATTATTTTTTTTCATCGGTATTTAAAATTGTTAAAATTTGGAGTAAACGCTCGTGCCAACGGCGGAGAACGTCTAAATATTATAGTCGGCGAATTTGTTGCAAAAACGTTATGATAATATTATGTTTTGTAATTTCCGTCCTATGGATCCTTTTCGGATTATCATCAATTTTCTCGTGTTTTTTCGTCATAAATGGCGAGGCGCGCGCGCGCGCACACTCACTATAACAACGTACACCACATTATATATCCCTATGCCTTATAATGCGATATTACTATTATTATTATTGACCGAGAGGACTCGGTCGCGCAGCCATTGCCGTTTATACGCGTACTCTCCGCTGACGGGCGCCCCCGACAGTCGTCAATCCGACGCCGAACCGCGTGTTTCCCAGTTTGCTCGCCGTGCGTACGGCACAAATCCACAGTATAACCAATAACCACAATGCCGGGCGGCAGTGGTTCCGTAATCGTGTATCAATTGTTGTATTCGAAAACGATTAATCGGCGGGCCACGTACGGGAAGAATAAAAATTAAGTAATTTCCTAACCAAAAATCCTCCCGCCATTTTCAACCGCCGTACGTACGTTTTGTAACCAAACACGTTTGCACGTCGTATTTTCATGTATAATATAATATATTATTATTATTATCACAATTCCGAGTAATTCCATCAGCGCGAGTGGTGGCGGCAGTGTGTACCGGTAATGTTGGTGGTGGTGTTTTTTCGTTACTCGGCGTTACGATAATTTTTCGTTTAAAACGTCTCTTATTGAGAAAACCGTGCCCCTCGCCACACTATCAACAACGGCCGCGTTTCCTCCGAGAGATTATTTCGTTTTCGTGCGAGTGCGTGTGCCGCTGGAGGGAAAAAAGGGAAAGGACGCCGTCGCCGCGCGTCGTTCGCGTGTATGCCGTCGTCCGCGCGCGCCTTACGTCGGCGGTGGTGAACTGCGGAAACCTTGAACGACCGGTGGCCTTGGCGCGCGCGAGCGCGGTTTTTATTTCGTTTCTCTGCCGTCCCTCTACCTCTCTCTTGCGCGCGCGCCCGTTCGCTCGCCTGCCGGCCCGTTCACCCGCCCTCCCATTTTAACGCGCGCATATAAATGTTCTTTGTTCGGCCGCTCACGATTTCTAGAGATGAGGTTGGCAATGCCGGTTACCGGTAGCTACACCACGGTCGGAGGGGCCGGCCGCGCCATTGGGTTTTTACGAAACTGGCAGTGGGGGTAACATCCGTTGTCGCCGTCGTCGTCGTCGTTCGGCTAGTGGCGGGCAACACGCAGGTCTGCCTCGTTATTTTTTTCTCCTTCTCCGCCTATTCCACCGCAGTTTTAACCGTCGGCCGCGCGTTTACAGTGAGATATTATATACTACACACACGCGTCCGTCGTTCCCTTTGTTTTTTTTTTTCCGCACATACTCGCGTGGTGCACACATATATACATTTGATTTCGCCCCGCTTCGCTCTTGGCGGCACACCACATACGTACGTACGCGACTCGACCGAATATATACATACATACACACGCACACGCCGACCACGTAACGTGTGCGCCGCGTTCGTATAATATAATATAATATATACACTTAATTTGACTACCGACACCCGCCGCGTATCAATCACACCGCGACCAACAGTGCCCAGTGTACGCGCGTGTGTGCGTCACGTCTGGTGTCCGAGATCGTGTGCCGTGTGTATTATCCGTGAGAAAAAACCCGCACCATTCGCAGTCCGGCGGCATGTCCGAAAACCGCGCGGGCAACAATGTCGGCTGGGGCAACCGGGATGACCACGCGGCCGCAGCGGCCAATCTGTGGTGGGGCAACAGCCAGGATCAGCAGCAACAGCAACAGCAGCACATGCAGCAGCAGCAGCAGCAACAGCAACAGCAGCAGCAGCAGCATTTGCTGAACCAGCATCACCAGCAGCAACTGGCCGCCGTGGCAGCGGCCGCGCAGCAGCAACAGCAGCAGGCGGCCGCCGCGGTGTCCGCGGCCCAGCAGTTCTATAAGATGGCGTCGTCGTTCAGCCACCAGCAGCACCAACAGTTGCAGCAGCAACAGCAACAGCAGCTGAACAACAGCGGCGGCGTGTCGACCAGCAACAGCAACGTGTCCACGACGGTCACGAGCAGCTCCAGGAACCCGATGGCCAACTACGCGGACAGCTACGGTATCGCCGCCGCCGCCGCGGCTCAATGGTGGTCGTACCCGGGGGCTATGGACAACAATATTCAAAACGTGCACAACGTACCGTCGCCAAACTCGATCATGGTAATTGGTGGTGTTGTTGTTGTTGGTTGTTGTATACGTGTTAGCGTTTGCGTGTGCGTTCATCCTCACGCACGTTCGTACGTGGGTACGTACGTCGTATGCGTGGTCTGATAACGCGACGACGCGCGCGCGCTCCACACGATTATTTATCATTATTTGTATACACACAGTAAAATGTATTCGTCGTGTACGATGTATGCCATGCGCGTTTGTCTGTAGAGAGCTGATAAATAGAAATGTTATTTACGCGTGTGTTATACGTATATTGTATTTCGCGTGCGTCCGCGCTTCCGGTCGGGGTTTTTTGGTTTTGCCGGTTGGCTCATTGAAGTCTATAATCTCGGCGGCAGCGCCGTCGTCGCTTTTGATTTTCGTTTGGACCGTTGTAGTCTCGACGCGTTTCGCGTTGCTAATCAATCTGTCCGTTGAAATGTTATTCAAATGACAACAACAATTGCTCGTGTGTACGTCTCCGACGACGCTCGTTGCGCTAATTATCACTGACCGCGTGACGCGGAGTTGTGAGAGCGAGCGGAGCCGCATCACCGCCTTATCTCGCCCATGTTGGTGCGCTGTGCCGGTGTTGTGTATTTTGATATTTCATTCACGTGTTCGTCAGTCGGCTTCGCATTGTTTGTCAGTTGGCTTACCGATGGGGCGACAACGTCCCCGTGTCTACGACTTTTCGCGAACTGCGATTTCACAACAATGTTGTTTTTGTCGTCAATCGATTTCCGCCTTTTCCGAATGCGCGCTTGTTCGAAAACTCGTATGGTGGGTCACCATACGTTTTTGCACCCGTAATGTGTCCCAAGCATCGAGATTTGCCTAAATCCGATCGCGTCAGATTTTTTTTTTTTTTTACTGCCTACGTTTTTTATTTTGTTCCTCGCAATCTGGCCCGAAAAGCGTCGAAACATTGTACGCATTTTTCGTTGCAATTCCGACTGATAAATTTGTCATTGAGTAGATAAATAGAAAGTTATGTGGCCTTAGAACAACGCGCGAGTTACTCACATTATATTATTATTATAACATTGTTCATGTTTAACTGTGATACTGGTCAACGTGTTTGGATTATAATTCATTTTGTGTTCTTTTCGATTAAAAATTGTAAATATTGTCTTCTGCCGGGGATTATTTAGCTCGAGAAAACACCAACGAATTCCGATGATGACAGTGTCGACTGTCGTGTCCTATATTCTTGTTATTAGTTTTGTTCCCAAAAATAGAATTGCTTATTTTTATAAATAGTTGAATAATATTTTGTAATTATAGTTCCCGTTTTAATGCATAATTAAGAAACAATTATACGATTCTATTCTTATGCCTTTTTACACTTCCATAGGACGTATTTTGTTTTAGATAATTTAATAAATTTAGTTAATCAAAATAATTTATTTTAGTTAATGTTTTAATAAACTATTGTTTGTGTAGTTTGAGTACCAATGATATCAAAACAGATGTTAATTGTTCACAAAGACACCAATGCCAAGGTTTTTTAGGGTTCCATAGCCTTCATGGATTATTATTTCTGGTCCAGCAGTTACAAGAAAATAATTTATTATTCACTACTGGTCGTTTGCTTTCGCGTTGTAATTTGTTAATATTATTCGGTATATCTAAATTATTTGTTGTATTTTTCCGTCAAAAATACAATTTTATATTATTATTAACTACGGTAAATTATAAAACAATTCTGTTTTTAATAAAACTTAGTAATTTTAAATGTGTACAATCGATTGTATGCTTTCAAATGTTTATCACCTTCATCTCGTGGTTTTGGCATCGTATATTAATTAGTAAAAATATTTTAAGAACTTCAAAATCATTACTGCCAGGGGAAGGATTAAACAAGAACCTGTTTCTTTTGTTAAGAGTAGTTACAGGTTTTACTGTTATTTTTTTTATTTCAATAATTGTTATTTTACTGCCAGTAAAACCAGTTTTTTTCGGTTTAGTCGAATTTGGCCTAAAAGTTTGTGCTTTTTATGTCGTTAACTAATTGATTGTTTCAAAAGTTTTACTTTATTATCCATTACGAACAAGATAAGGTGTTATAATTTATTATATTTTTGCTTATTAACTTCAGTGTTATAATGAAAGAACGAAAAAAAGATAATTATTTTCGTACACAACATTTATTACACAGTGGTCTGTCTGTTTTAATTTAATGATTAACTATTCTCGAATTATCATAAAATTGTGGAAACCATTGATAAAACTCTTAATACCATTGATCAAAACTATTTGTGCGTTGTCTTGTCTAATAAGGCTGTAATGTGAAGTATGATTTTTATTTTTATATTGATTGGCCCAGGTCATTAGCCTTCACTTTCAATAATTGTTGATTTACAATAAATTGTTTCACTTTGTTATTAAGAACAATACGAAATCGTGTAACAACTTTAAAACGTCACTAATGAATGAAAAGAAGAAAACCATTGTGGTGTGTTTTACATTATATTAAATTATGTAACATACTTGCACTTATTAATTTGTCTAAACTATTAGGAATATATTTTATTGTAGAATATAAATTATTGAATTATTCATATCTTGGTATTTCCATACATCACTAAATTTATATTTATATTGTAGGAGTATATAATATTGTCATCTTTTTTAATTTAACATTCCCAAAATAATCTGAATTAAAATAGATTTTATTCCAAGATAACAAAAACTTTTTCTGTGTATTTCATAATACTAGCAGTACAATGATATTAATATACAAATTGACCGAATTAAATAAGATTTTAAAAATATACTTCTCAAAAAAAAAACAGTAAATATTGTTACTATAATATTTGTTTTCATAATACAACTAAATTGTTCTCGTGTTTTTTCCATAAAATCTTGCTTGAATTTTTAATATTTGAAGTTCAATAACACTACATTTTCTTGCTCCATTTTTTATGCCCTTAAATAATATATTTATATCACTAAAAATGTTTGAACTTATTTTTCTTTAGAATAACTTAGTAAAAAATGTACAATTATTAATTATTTTAAGTAAATGCATATAATTAAAGCTATTTTAAAATGTCAAATGGTATGATATATGTCTACATTTTGGTTATGTGGCACTAATGTGTATAGGACTGAACTCTAAAGTTATAAACCTGTTTTTTTATTTTGCCCTGGACCTTTCTAAAGCCTGAACACAATGACACGATTCAATAGCTATGCAACTTTTATTCAATATTATTAGTTATCTTATTATTTAACCATTATTAATAACTATTATTTAAAAAAGTAACTATAAAAATGGTAAACATTTTTTCGGAACCTTGCCAAAAATAACTTGAAAAAAATCCATAAATAAATATAACGATTGATACAATTTACTAATTAGTCTTTAGTTGATAATAACATTATTTTGATTTATCCCAATGAAAGCTATTGATAATTTTAGCCGATTAATTTTAAGAATGCAATTTTGGAGAACAACACTTGAATATTCTCTAATGATGCAATGATTCTATTTATAATGTAATAATTATTGCAAATTATTATGTATTTTCCAACGGACTTTGAACATTTATCTTAAACGTGCATTGTTTGATTCAAACAACAAGTAGGTTTTATAATTGTGGTTTTATTTTATTTCATAATTGTAAAACAGTTATTCCATTTTATAGTTAAAGTAGTTTATTTGCTGGTATGCACGCATATGACAACGTGTTTTAAAGATAGATGTTTATTATTGTAGCATGCACAAAAAACCTCACGAGTTTTCAGGTGTTTCGTCTACGTTTATGGTAATAATTAGTAAGCAAATGTATTGTAAGAACTTATTATGAAGAGTGGTTTACCCGAAGATGCATTTAATTTTTACCACTGTAAGACTGTTTAAAATAACCAAGCGGCGATCCGACCATCGTGTGCGGTTCGCTGTTGCTTGGTTTATTTAAAAACTGAGTTCTGCTTATGGGAGTAGGAAAGACATGTTTTTGTGCGCATCTTGTGCGTTATAAATAATAATAACGAAGTTTTTGTTTTTCAGAACCGAGGGAAAATGCCTAGAGGCAAAGGGACCGATGCGAAACCTAGAGGTCGTATGACCGCGTACGCGTTCTTCGTACAAACGTGCCGCGAAGAGCACAAAAAGAAACACCCCGACGAGAATGTCATTTTCGCCGAGTTCTCGAAGAAATGTGCCGAAAGGTGGAAGGTCAGTGTCACAAAACCTATTTAATATTTACGTTTATATCTTAACATTGTACACACACACACCAAGACGGCTAATTGGTCGCGCGTGCATAATTATTAAAAAAAAAAAACTCATGCGAGTCGTCATTGCTTTCTGTTGTCCCCCGACGACGGCGAATAATATTACACGTTTCAGATGACCGACAAAATGTAAAAAAATCCGTAATTTTTCCTTTCTCCCAGACCCAAATCGAGCCTCTCGTGAACGACTTTATAGTTTAAACCACAGAGCTATGTTATGATGAAAAAAAAGTCGAGTAAATTTTCTCTTTCCTACCGAAACTGTTCTCCAAATTTTTCCGTCATGATTATTATCAAGACTACGTGCATGTGTGTGTTTGTGCGCGGAGGTTGTATTTTATTTTTTCATTTTGTTTTCTATTCCAAATTAAAAAGTCAAATATGACACGTTGAATATACTGTCCGTTCGTGCCTCTCGGCGTTGTGTGTAGGACTCGACGGCAGCTGGAATTCATTAAAATTTGAACCGTAAACAAAAAACCAAAAACCGTTTCTTTTAGGAAGAAATTACTCTCTCGGCCGTTGTCGTTATAACACCCATAACAACATAATATATATATGTAGATACAAAAAGCGATTGCGCGCACCACCTGCTCTCTACTACCGCTGTACAGAATTCTTTTATTGTAACGATTTCGTAATTTCCAAGACTGCCGGTTGTACTATAAAATAATATTATTTTTACCGTCCGACGATGTAAATATATATTATGTTTTGCGTCGGCGTGTATGTGCCGTTTCTATTCGATTATCAGTAACGGCTCCCGAATATTATTATTGCACCAGTTTCCTGCGCGCGATATAGTATTTTAATATTGGAAATTAAATGTTTTAACTTTTCTGTCTGTCGAAACAAAATGGATGGTGTGTGTGCCGCGCGCACGCGTTTGTTGCGCCAGCACAGAGTCTTTATGTGCCCGTGTGCGGTTGCCGGTTGCTGTTGATGCCGGCCGGCCGGCTGGGGTTCCGTAGGACTGGTTTTCCGTTAAGGGGGTGAGAGGATGGGTCAGCAGCAGCAGCCATCCAGCACATACCAGGGAACCAGTTTTTGTTCGATAGATCGTCGTTACCCCGCGCGCTCATTCTGTCCTTGTTGTACGCTTACAAACGACGAACGAGCACATACGCACGATTAACCGGCACCCACTGCTGCCAACAATATTATAGAAGGAAAAAAATTTCAACCGCGTCTCGTGTTATTGTTGCTGCCACCGCCGTGTGTTTTTTCGTATATAAAACAAAATAATAATATATTATAATATTTAATATATTTTCTCGTCCGTATAAATATTATTTCACAACAGTGTTCTCGCTATCGTGTAATAACACAACGCGCCGGCGCATGCGCACCGACGTGTGTATAAAATTGTACACGGGCGCGCGCTTATTTATTATTAATGTTTAAGCAGGTACTTTTATTTTATTTGTCGATTTCGGTTAAAACACGTGACCTCGGAACACGCCGGGCACATTAAATGTTGTACAGTGGGGTTAAAAGGGAGTAATGAAGGAATGGTGTAATAGTGGTGGCTTATTCGTTTTATTTAGAATAATATAAGTTATAGATACAACGCGGAAGACGAATTTTCAATCTTGTATTTTTCTACATGGTGTCTGATAATAATAATTAATAATATATATATATATATTAATTATAGTCGTTTCGTCGTGTTTGCGTATAAATATAATTGTGCGAGTTATTATTTATCATTAAAAACTGTAAAAAAAAAATAAATTAAACTGCAGGAGTCATAGCCGGGTTATTTGCCTGCTGGTATCGTCCAACAGGGGGTGTAGTGGGGAGGAAAACTGTTATGCGTGCGAGTGTGTTTTTGTGTGTGTAGGAATGAGCTCGGGGGTTCTACCATCGATTTTTTTGTGTGTAAAATGCTGGGGTTGTTTTCTCGAGGGTGCGGGAATAACATGGCGGCGGAGTTTAAAACTGAGAGCGCTGGCGCAATTATTAAAATTAACCCTCCCCCCCTAAACATCGCCCTGTGTTCGCCGCACCCTCGTGGCACGGGTAATAGCCAGCCTGCACACAGACACACACACACGCGCGCGCACGCGGTTCCTGCACATTAAGCTCTTTTCAAAGATACATCAACTATGGCAGGGTGATAGTGCGGAAATATGCAAGGGATTGGGAATTGTATAATATCGACGAATCTCTATTATAATGCGCTGTGAATTCTGCTGCTGTTGCCATGTATGTTACTCTTTCTCTCTTCGCTAATATCGCGTTCTGCATTTGTGGTTTGAGAGTCCTTACGTTGTGTCCCAGTATAAATTCGTGTTAATTTATATGCGGTCGTCCCCGGTTGGCAAGTTCAGCCACCACTCTTGCCTACTGTAGAATAATATATTGAGTTTTAAATTTGCAGTGTTCCATGGGTTATATTTGAATGTTTTACAAAAAATCAATTTGCTTTGCCAGTTAGACTATGAGAATGGTGATGGAGAAAAGGTCAGGAGGCCAGGAACTTTAATTTGATTATCAATTAATTAATTTAAAATCAATTATTTATTAATAATGTTTACTGTAATTAAATAATTAGCTATTAGTGTACAATTATTTTAAATTATGTATATTATTTATACCGGGATTCATTGATTCAATTTTTCATTTTATATTAAAACATTCGGTTTTAATGTCTCATCAGCAGCAATAAACACATCCATTTAATTACAAGCAATAATATCAAAAATAAATAACTAGCATGATAGAGATATTTATTATCATTACTATATCTTAACAATTTTTTTTTTAGACAATGAATGAGAAGGAAAAGAAAAGATTTCACGAGATGGCTGATAAAGACAAGTTAAGATATGATACTGAAATGCAAAGCTATATTCCACCCAAGGGTGAAAAAGTGCGTGGTAAGAAGAGGAAGCAAATCAAGGATCCTAATGCACCAAAACGCTCTTTGTTAGTATTTTTTTTATTATTAGAAGTGATAAATAATGTAATATAATAAAATATTTGTTGATAATACATTTTTGTCTTATCAAGGTCTGCTTTCTTCTGGTTCTGTAATGATGAACGTGGAAAAGTTAAGGCTGTGAACCCAGAGTATGGCGTTGGTGATGTAGCCAAAGAATTGGGCAAAAAATGGTCTGATGCTGATATTACAGTGAAACAGAAGTATGAAGCTATGGCAGAAAAAGATAAAGCCAGATATGAAAGGGTATGTTATATTCAAACTAAATGTTTTGAACATTTGAACATAATTTTGAAAATTCATGTTAACTTCTGTAATTGTGTTTAACAGGAAATGACCGAATACAAAAATAAAGGCAAGCCTACTTTGTTACAACAACAACAACAACATCAAATGTTGGTACAACAACAACAACAAATTCTAGCACAACAACAGCAACAGCAACAAATGATGGCAGGAAAAGATGAAAGTGATGAAGACGATGATGATGAAGACGATGACGAGTGATCTCTTTCAGATTCACATCAGAATCTTTTTTTTTCTTTTCGTACCTCGAAAATAT
This sequence comes from Pentalonia nigronervosa, assembly GCA_014851325.1. Lineage (NCBI taxonomy): Eukaryota > Metazoa > Arthropoda > Insecta > Hemiptera > Aphididae > Pentalonia > Pentalonia nigronervosa. The sequence continues at coordinate 32,702 of JACXSJ010001160.1, forward strand.
TAATTTTAAAATTTGTAAATACAAATAAGTTAATTTTTAAGTTATAGATTAAAAAGTAATTTTGTACAGAAAAACTGTAGAAAATTGGTTTTGTCTCAACAAAAAAAAAAAAAAATAATAAATATTGGATTCAAATTTTTAATTTTTATATTAGAGATTCCTATATTTTTACTAAAACTTTACAAAATTTACCGTAAAAATATTTCTTTACAGACTGATATATTATGATGAATTTTAAAATTACATTTTAATTTTCCAGGAGTATTATATAAAATTATGCCATTGGATTTTTTATTTAATTAAGGTTTTAACTGAAAATTACCTCCTGTAAAATATAAATGTAATTTTATTTTTTGTACATACAATTTTTTTGTTTATTTTTATTTTTTTTTTTTTTTTAATTTGTAATTTTAATATTAGAGAGAAAACCGCATGCGGAAATAAATTGCGAGATCTTTACCATTTCATTATTTTCATATAGGAGATTCATATGTTGTCTAAATTAATTTTTATTTTACAGTTAAGTTTGATTTTTTTGTTATGACGAAAACCACTTTTTGTATTTGTAATCAGATAAAAAAATGGATATAGTCCATAACATACAAACTTGATACTGTTAATAAGGATATTTATATGTACGCTATGAAAGAAAGTACTTTCGTGCTGTGTGACAAATATTCTCGCAAAAAAAAAAATGAATAATAAAAAATTTAAACAATATATTGTTTCGGCTTTTATTTTTAATGATTTTAAGTTGATATTATTCTGATAAACTACAAATAGTTTATGGTTGAAGGATTTCAACAATTCATTGGTTTAAAATTGTTTAAAGTTTAACTCATTTTTACTAGATATATCACATACATCATATAATATCATTATATAATATCGGTTTTAAGCAATTCATTCTTTCCCAATTTCGACAATTCATATAAATCAATTGACTAACTATGTTCATTGTATGTTTTCATTTAATTTTAATGGTAAATTACATTTAACTACAATTTTGGTTAAATTATAAAAGGAAAGATAATGAAATCTATTTTTTAGATTTAGCTTATTGACCATATTTTTTATTGTCTTCAATATTAAATATGTTCAATTTATGTTATAATTTGTATAGATAAATTTATTGATGTATTTTTTGACTGAGACAAATGCTACATTTTTAATAAAAATAGAAATAATTTGAACAATTTAAAAATATTAAACATCTTTTATTATAATTTATAATTATTATTTTTTTAATCAGTATACGCAACCTACAGCAGTTGCTAACTTGTGTTTTAAATTTATTATAATTATTATTTTTTAATCAATATACCCAACATACAGCAGTTGCTAACTTGTATTTAAAATTATAATTTTAATAGAATATAATATAATCATTACGAAAACGAAAACAATTATTTTTATTTGTATAAAACGAGCCTCAAATTTCACAATTTATTGTGATTAAATGCTTATTGATTATTCGATAATCAAAAATCAGTTGATAATTAATATTATGTTAAATAGTTAGGTAAATCTGGTCCATCAGGTTTTCTAAACCATTCTTTTTCTTTGGATAATAATTATTGTTGCACCACAACCATATAGTTGCATAGTTCTACTTTAGTTTCTAAATGTGTTGTCGACTGTAGGATAGCTAGTGAATGCTTGGGTATAAATTTGAATATATGAGATGTGCATACATGAAAATATAAATGCATTTTTCCAGAGTGGTGTCATACATTTTATTATTGTAGAAACATGAGCTTGGTTTTTACTCCTGTTATGATAAACACCATTGTGCTGTGTTCTGAGCTGTGCTCTATGGAGTAGTGTCGTACAGTATTAACTGAAGTACAGATAGTACTTTTTTCATGCAATGTTAACGTATTTTTGTTGGCGGAATTTGTTACCTCAAACCTTAGTTGTAGTATTGCACCGAAGAATTGTAGTTTTCTGTGTTGTAAACGCACGCAGCCTATCCCTATACACTACACATATGGTTGATCGATGTTTTGAAACAATCTTCAATCATGTAACCGGCGTTGGTTCACGTCGCAGAATAAAAAATATGCATTAATAAACCGCATTCATAATATGCTTTTAGTGTTTGCACCGCCTCTGTCATCCATGGAGCGACATGGTGAGAACCCGTCTTCTATGGTTCGGTCAATGTCAAGCGAATGATTCAGTTTTCAGGTAGAGCTTAGGGCTAACTAGCGTTGAATATCAATGGAGATTAATGATCAGCAGTAATTAATAAATGGCAATCGCGCGTTACATAGAAAATCTGTTTCGTTTGCGGCGTATCTATGTGTAAATAATAATTATTATCGTTTAACGCGGTTGGCCGGCCGGTGCCTGTAAAAGCAATATCGTCGTCGTAGATTACCACTCAACAACTATGTTATAGTAATTTACTATGATGAGAATATGAGATGAATAAAATGTTGAATGTAATGCGAATTTCCCTCTCTCGTCCGTCCGGTAGTTTAATGTTATTCAGAATATTGAGACAACCGCCAGCGTAAATACCGTGTACTCTCGGGTTAATAATTAAGCGGGTACCACTCACAAAGATTGGTTTTATATCTTTAAGGCGCCGTTCCCATCAATTCCACCACCGAATAAGATTTTACCTGTTGAGTATGAGTATCTCAAACTTCAACCCTTCACACTTAAAACAATTTAATTGCTCATTTTTTTATGGTTTTTAATAATTTTGTACCATTAAATCTATTAAATTAATTATGAAAGTATAAGTACTTTCATATTATATAATACACTGTAATAAATTATTTAAACAAATATACTTCATAGGTAGTTGCCACTTGCCACAACCACCGCAGTAATAAATACTATTTTAAGGCTTCGTAACTAATTACATTAATATAGGCCAAAAACACCGTATTGTATCAATTAATAATTGATAATTGAATAATGAATATGTTATTATGTTAATAGTATGATATATAACATACTAATACCACGTAATATTGTTTATAACTCATTTTCTCTAATTTATAAACTTAATTATAATTATATTGTTATCAAATATCAATTTATTATGCGTTTATTAAATAGTAATTGTTCGTGATACGAATATTTTTTATTTTAATTTTTGAAAATTATTTGTAATCTATGCATTGAAAAAATATTTTCTGGTAAGAGATGAACACCTAAAATCAATGGGCTTCTGTGCCATTAATCCGGATTCTAACATAGGTATAATACTAATACATGGACGTAACTTGGGCATTTTTTATTGGTGGTGTGGGAAAGGCAAATTTTACTTGACGTTAGATATCAGTTCAAGTGTATAACCACAGAATAGATTTACTAAATTTGTAGAATAACGTAATATTTGAGCTGAATATTATATTTTAAATTTATTATAGGCACCTATATAAAACTCAATTATGCAACTTTATAGGGTATTTCCTATAACACAAACATTCTGCCTAGATTCAAACTTCATAGAGTATTTTATCAAGCATTCTCCTTACCCACATTTTTTAATGAATTTATTCAAAATCTGATTTTGGGAATTTTTTATATGCCTACATCAGGTGTACTAAATAATTCGACTTTTTACCATTTAAAAAAGTGTTCTATGTCGATAAAAGCTTGTTTTTGCAAACGAAAACCAATCAATTTTACAGTACATTTTAAAGCAGATAATTTTTTTGAAATTATTGATATATTTAAATAAAATTCTAACAAGTATCTACCTTGTTAGTTTCTGAATTATTAAAATGTTTATACTAAGGATTATCTTATAATATAATGGTTTTACAGAAATATGTAATAGGTGTAGTATTAATTAATTTAATACTAATCTAGATATTAATTCAAAACATAACAAATTATAAAAATAATTTTAATACTTTTCAGAAAATTATAACCTCTATATTTATCTAGCCTATTATCCTTGGTACACAAAGGTAAATAACTCAAAAACAACTATTTACTAAAAAAGATGATTTTCCGATATTATAGAAAATAATAAATTAATAAATACTAAGTATAACATTTTTTATTACTTAAAACTTATTCGTTTCATCTTTTCCTGTATAAAAACTTCTTCAAATATAAAAAATGTATTTTCAATAATATTTTAACTATAAAATACCAAGGGAAGCATTGATTTTTTAGAGAGGGACAGTTCCCTTATCCTACAATATAAATATAATATAAAAACTTGAAAATCTGAGAACTAAGACAATAATTTCCCAAATCTAGTAATTTATAGGTGTTGTTCACGCCAACGGAACAAAACAATAGTACTTAATATGTAGTGATAAAAATTTTAGTCGTACTGCATTAGTCGATAAAAATGAAAAAAATTGCCATGCTGTAGTAGACGGTTAATAATAAAGTGGTCATTTCTGGAGGCGTTCGTCGAATTGTTGACCGAAAAATGACGCATTATTATACATGCATTGCATTTAATATATTATTATTTATACGTATTGCTCGCTGTGACTCGTGATTCGAGACTGACTGTCATGTATATATTATATTTTTATGTGTGTACCTACGTCATATATTATACTGAACGCGGACATCGTATCATTGTCCCTAATTCCGCTTTGAATTAAAGAGATGATAAATTGTATGAAACGTGTAACGACTAACGACCTTTAACACGGTCGCGCCGCACAATGGTAAACGTTTGGAAATCTAGACGGTTCGGCGTTTTTATTCGACCGTTGTCGTCGTTTCACGGACAATTTGGTCGTCGGGCTCCATCAGTCCGCGTGCCCCGGTCAAGTACCAGTGTGATACACCACAGTGACTACGTACAGAAACTCATTATAATTTATATTATATATAGTCGTATACGCATATAATATAACTTATAAGTACACACGCACACATATATATATATTTATTTAAGGCTAGGAAGTTATAGGAGCTAAAATAGGCAAAATATGCATAGAACATTTTTTTAATTAGGTAATATGCAACATTGCGACATTATTTATTACATTTTGTTGTATTGTTCCAGTATATAACTATTGCTTTATTATTAAAAATCGTTTTATTAAACTCACGAAAAAGAAAGATTTTGATGTGTGGAAAACGTTTTGCCAGTTGGCATTCATTTTAGATTTGCACAAATTCTTAGCAACAATTTTGGAAAGGAATATTTCCGAGATACTAAAAACTGAAAAATGAAAAATTATTTTTAGTTATTATTTTTTGTTATTTTAGATATTCAAATATTAATTTCAAAGTATATTATAAAATACTGTACCTTAAATAATATATGTACTTATTGCAGAATTATTAATTCATCATTAAGTACAGTTATCAGTTTTAGCAGAAAAAAAGAGCAATTGTGTTCAAACTTCAAAGTAAGTAACTATTTAGTTACTCAGCCCAGCCTTACTCAAGTCTCAACTACGGAGGAAACATTTTTAAATAGTTCTTATATTCTTAGAGATGAAGAAAATATAAAAAAAAAAACAAGTAAAGCTCACTCTGCAAGTGTGTTAAATTCTCAAATTCCAAAGTATGTTAATCATAGATATACCTTATATTATACTCATAAGAGTAAGGTCTATGCTGTTAATATAACGCAATAAACTATAATTCCATGTAAATTTAAAAAAGAATTTAAAAACCCTTATATTTTGGTACCAATTATTTTAATATTGCAGGTTAGTATATAAATCTATATTAATTATTAATATTTTGATATTTTTTGATACTGGTTAGTATGAATTTACTTCGAATAAAGCCGTTATAAAATCATAATACAAATAATTTTAAATTTTTACCATTTACAGTAACTTCGAACAATAAATAAATATCTTAATAGCAACAATCGTAAATTCGTAACTGTGTACTGGTAACTCTTGGACGGAAATTATGGGAATATAAAGTGTTTTAAAGTTATGTTTAGAAACGTAAAAATCTGTGTTTTTATTTAAATGATTAACGTTTTTTGGGTTCCTACTAATGTTTCAACAATATTATTTCATTGCACATTTAGCCTTAAGTATTAAAGTAATAAATACAGTACAGATAAATAATTCATAAATTAATTCAAAAATTCTAATTTCATAATTAAATACCTACAGCAATGACATGCATACCTAATTTATTAACTATTAATGTTTTACAAATTGTAAGGATTATTTTAAAGAATTTTACTTCTTAAACTATTTACATTAACTATTAATCTATCTGTATTATTACCTATTGGATTGGATATTTTTTTATTGATAGCCTTAGGCATAAAAGTTTCTATTTTATTTTCATTTAGTAAATTTTGCTAGCGAGTTTAAACAACTATTAAAAATGAAAATTAGCGTTCCCGAGCCACCTAATTTTAAAATAAATATTTAAGCAAATGTAACCTAACCTAACCTAACAATTGAAATAATAGTTTAAACCATTACCTAAGTCGAGAAAAGCGTATGGAGAAATTTATATGCGAATTGCAAATGTTGATTGTTATTTGCATATTTTGCATAAGCTATTATAGATACAAACATTGATTATAGATATTATTATACTATCTATAATCGATGGTACAAGGTACTAGGTACATATTTCATTAAATTGTCGAATCAGCTAACAACACAGCTTTTACACACTTTGTTTTTTTTGCAAGATTTTTTATAAACGTTTGTATCAACAATATTTACAATATCATAATGGAAGTTTCATTGTCAACAAAATTATAATTGTATATATCAGGTAATGATATTGATATTGATTTTTTAATTTTATTCAAATGTAAGCAATATTTAATAGTTCTGATTCCGAACTATTTAATTATCTATGATAATATTATTTTCAAGGTTTTTATAAACATTTGTAGAAAATAATTAAAAATAATATCTTTAAATTTTTATAAATATTTCTAAAGTTATACCATATAGCCTGATGTAGGTATAGAGAATGATAATACAAACATTTGGTAAACATTTCAAATATCTACTTACGGTATTTGTTTTTTTACAACAAAAGAAGAAAATTAATTTTGTCAAAAACTGGTTGTGTGTAAAAATTACAGTTTTTTAAAATTACAAGTATTACAAATTACAAATTTCAAGTCACGGCTATCACAGTTTATACTCTACGTTGATCAGTCAGTTGGTCAAAAAAATCATTTTCAGTTTTTCCGAATTTTTAACTTTCTGGGCTGTTTTACCAATTTGTTTTTCGATAAAAACATTAAAAACCTTATTTGGATTATTTCGAACGTTTAAAAACAAAATGAGCCCAATCCGGTCCGTCCGTTTTTAAGTTATGCGCTACCTAACGAACAACATTTCATTTATATACATAGATATATTTATAAAAGAAAAAATATATGTTATGTGCAAATACGAGTATAATATGTTACAGTATTTTCCATAAAACTATATTGTACATTTATTACTTTTTGTTGATCGAATTTAGTTTTATCATTGAAAATATTATGTGTGACGATTATGAATGTACCTGCAGTGATGTGTCACCAAGACGTTTCTAGACAAAAAAGTTATTACAGAGCCACATAGATAGTAACTAACAATGAAACAAAAACAAAAAAAGGCGGGCAAATGGGTATCACTTTGCTGTACAGTATATTAGGTGTTCAGAGAGTCACTGCAATGAATGTGTTAAATTTGAATTCAATGGTATAACATTATTATATACAAAAAATTATTCTGAGCCTACATTACTAAGTATATATTTTATGATAATATATTATTGGTATTAAAATGATTTATTTTGTTATTAGTAATATAGTAGGTTGAATACATTTTTTCAAATGAAAATTCCATTGTGTGTATAAAATATAATAATATACTTTAAATGTTTTAGGTACCCATGAATAATATTTTTAAATTACATAAATTATAACTATATCGTTATTCTTTGTCTAAATATTTAATTTCGTTGAAATTTGAATTTAAAATGTCTATAAAAAAAATTAAATTTGTATACATTTTTTAGTTGTATTGGTTACAATATTGAATATTAACATGAAATCTTGTTTTAAATTACTAATCCTTAGCTATAAAAATTGAACATTTTATAAATTTTTAACTACAAAATAATTTGAAATTTTTCCAGATTTTGTCAAAAAAAATTTTTTTTAACATAATACTTTATTTAGCAATCTGTTACAAATTTAAACAATAAGCTTAATTGATATAATAATAAATAGCACTAGAATAACGGAGTGAAGAGACCTCCCATTGGAGGTACTTCGTTAAGATAGTAGTTAGACTATATTACACACTTACATTTTTTTTCCAATTTATCTTAGCTGGTAACGACACCACTGTCTTTGTCAAAATTTGAACTTTAAATGTTTAGGTATAAAAAAACGACACGTGCATGTATCAACGTGTCTTAAATTTTTTCTAACTGCTATTATAACAACATATGAGAAACTTATATTGTATTACAATTTCAAACTTTTTAGTGATATTTATGAAACAAAACTAAAAAAATTCTTATGCTTATAAATAGTTAAAAGAAAATATCAAAATATTTTGAAAATTATACCATATATAGGAAAAGTTAATATTAATATTCGGTGAAAATTGCAAGTATCTACAGTATTTCGTTTTTGATTTACAACAAAATACCAAAATCGTCAGTTTACGGGGGAATATTCAATGTCTAATTTCAAACACTCATAAAAAATCAGTTTGAATTTTCGGTAAACTTTTTGTTTTTGGAAGGTAGAAAAAGTTTTAGGGAATATTTTATTTAATTTTCGAATCTTAAGTATATAAAAAAAAATGTTATGAATTTCTAACTCCAAACAATTTGCAAATTTCGGTACAATACGATTGAGACGGTTGAGAATGGAATTTTTATAATGGAAATTTTTGTGATTTTGACGAATTTCATCTGAGGTAAATTGACACTCCACTTTTTTTAAATTTTCACTAACAATAACTAATGAGGCGTATTAAATTTTCAAATTTTTTGACCAAGCAAAAAAAAAATGTTATTAACAATAATTTAAATCGAAATTTTCTCACGTTTAAAATACTGTCAAAATATTTCAAAAATATTATGGTGTATAAATAATGTTATTATAAACATTCGGGGAAAATGTCATGTACCTACCTTTATTTCTTTTTGTGTTATACCAAAAACAAAATCGATTTTGTTAAAAATTGGTTTGACATAACAATTCGTTTTTCTTTATTTTTTTATTTTTTCCGATGTTTTGAAAACTATTAAGAATTTCTAAAAATAACCTCCTTAATTAGATTTGGGAGCTCGTAAAATAGCCGAAAATATTTCATCCGATTCGTATTAATAATTGATTCGTAATAATTGATTAAACAAGTATATCAGCAGAACTGTATTTTAGCCGATAAATATTTCAACCAATAAATATTTTAGCCGATATTATTTTAGCCGACAACTAAAATTTGACTTGAAGTTCGACAGTTGGTAACACTCCTCCGGATAAACGGATTCGTATAAATAATTACCTATATTTGCCGAAAATATCTATTCTATAACCTTCATTTTTTTTACAAACATCTTAAATTATTTCCAAAAACAGTATAGTTGTTCCCTACGCCTGCCAGCTCTGGTCGTCGAACTCTAGGTCCTGTGAACCTCTCGATTGGTGCTCAATCCCCAAACCCCCCGGAGCCTAAAATAGTCAACGTGGGGGAAGACTCCTTTGGGGTTTAGGAAGGAAGTTAGGGCGAGTGCATCCTTAAGCTGACACAACATATAACCCAACAGGTGACCTACCCTTCGTTGGTTTTCCCTCTGCGTGGCCACTCGCACCACTCGGAGGTCAAAATATTTGCCGACCAAAATACAGTTCTACTAGTATATTTGTCCAATCAATTATTTTTCGGCTGGAATACGAATCGGTGAAATATTTTATGCGCTCCCAAATAAGTAAATATACTAATAATTGGCAATTTAAGATGATATTATGGATTATAATGCCTAAGACGCATAGGTACTTTTTTTTACTTCAACTATGGTTTGACTGACAAATATTTATGCATTATTTTAGAATAGTTATCTAGCAATAAAATTGCTCGTATTATCGTATATTGATTTAGAAGTAGACTATTAAAATTTTAAGCAATTATGAACTGACGTAATTACTGTTTTAATATGACTTTAAATTAATTTTAATTGATCTATAAATTAAGGCGGCTTTTATTTGTGCATGAAGATATAGTAGGTACTTAATAGTATTTTATAATATTAACTCTAATAAAGTTTAGAGTATTTCTAAGATTTTCCCGTTTTAACTTCAAAATTGCATACGGTTTAATTATATTAATTTTTTTGATTATTATAAATAGCTAGTAATCGGTGTATAGAAAAGTACAATTTTTTTGCACTCCAAGTAAAATCGTTAAAATATACGCCACATGCAGGTCTTTGCTGTAAAATATCGTTACAAATATACAATATATGGTCACGTTTCGATTAAATCACTATCACGAATAATATTCTGCAGTATAAGCAATTTTTTGGCCCTTCATACAATTTTAATTAGTTAATTTATTTATTATGATTCATACAGACAATGTCCAATTTTTTATTTATTTTTTATTTATTTATTTTAATGTACATTTATTTATGTTTGGATTAAAATATAGCGTAAAAGATTATAGAGTAATAGGTAAATGCTCCGTTGCTATTATAAATTGTCCGATAATTGCAAAACAAAATTGTAGATGAAGACTTTTTGTATACAAGCCCACATAATAGCCTGTCAGCTATAACTACGTGCAAGATTATTGATTATTATTAATAGTAGAATACTTATAATAGAGACGATTGCACCGCTTTGTTCGAATAAAAATTATTATTCTTGGCCACGTGGGCCAATGTTATAGCTAGGGTAGGTACTGTAATCTGCAGAAGTCATACATCGCACATTGCTGGACGACGACGGACGATAACATAATTGGTTGTTTTTAAAATCGACGGTGACTGTTATTTGATCATAAATTTTAACAATATATTATCAACTATTTAGGAATAATATTACGTAGGTACTCAGGTAAACTTATCAGCATCGTTTGTGATTTTTGATCGCGGCACAGAATAGATAAAATTAAATTAATTGAATCTATTTTGTGACCGCGGCGTGGTGTGCGTGCCTCGGTGACTTAAATCATATTAACTGACGTTATGAGTGTTATACTTACGACGAACCGAGTTAGGAGAGACACTAGATATTTGAGTATATATTATATAACCACAGATTATAGAAAATAATAATTTATAAAATCTGTGATATAACTCTCGGACCTCCCTTTAGATTTCTTTGGACTTCAGATTCACCCCTACGTTAGTGCATGAGCACCGACCAACCGAGCAACAACCTCTCAATACTGAATCCACGAGCGACAACTGGACTACTTTTTTATCAACAATAATCAGTGTGTTTCTTTTTCTTTACTCCGATTCAAGTATTTTGATTAATTAATTCGTGTTACCTTATCTTGCTACAGTATAGTCCATAGACAACTGCGGACCAGGTAAGAGTGTAAGACACATTAAAATATTCTAGTGTACTACGTGTATCAGATTTACATGTTCGTCACATGAAATTATGTTGTAAGGTGTATTTGATTGAATTCTCGAACATACGACCTCGAGAGCCCTCCAAACATCTGGGGGAAGGTAACAGCGTAATTTTATTATTTTACTGATATCGTTCTCCAGCACTTATAAGTGTAGAAAATAATATTTAACGTCCATCTTAGGCTAGGCTATCCTACCTATTAAATTTACGTTATTACAATTGATATATTACATAATATAATATACAAATGTATATAATACAACTCGGGGCCGTCTATATGTATTATATAATTTGCAGGGCTTATAAAAATGTTAGTTCCACAAGTGCGCGTGACACCAACATTTGAACTAAGTGAAACTCGATAGTTGCACCGTGCGAGTACAATACCAGGATAGTTGCTGACACAATATCATAATAATATTAAGTGCATATTTATTATGTATACGTTTTATTATTTATTATTATAATTTATAGTGTATAACTGATATATATATATATATAGGTACTTATAGGCTATAGGCTATAGCTTATAGTTGTTTTAGAATCTCAAGTCTCAACAATCCATAGATCAATATTAAGTTATTACATAAACATTGGCATAACTTGGTTTTTGAATTTGAGGGCTAGTCTCCTCTAAAGTGGTTTTTCCTACACTATAATGACCCTTTCTTAAGGGCATTTTAAATATCTTGGAATGTCTATCATTGTACATAGTTAGATTTTTTAAACTGATTACCCTCCTCTCACCATACACACGCTAACGTCATTGTCTATACGCTGTGGGAAACACCGGCGTCGTCACGAAAAAACCGTGTGTTAAAATAATAATTATTATTGTTATAACTACTAATACTCTACTCGATGATTACTACAATCATAATATTGTATATATATACCTATTTATAATTATGTACTGGGCGTTAATAATACAATTATTATAATACCACGTACCATAAATATTATGATAATGAATTATGATTAATAATGGTTGCAGTTATATAAAAATACATAATATATATCGCGCGTACCGAGGGCAAAGGGACAGCATAGAAAAAGCCCTCAAGGCCTCAATATTATGATAAACATGAGCACACGTGTCTGATATAATAAGTCAACGTTGCAATTAACAAGGGAAGTAAAATAAAAAAAGAAATAAAAGCACGGGAGTTTTGTAGGCAAATTCACGTCACGGTGGCCGATGATGAGTACAACATGATTATGCGTATTATATGTACACAGATATACGTATTACTAGTGTTATCAAGAGCGGAATTAGAGATGAATGCACAGGAGACATAATATTATACGCCTCCCCCGATTTTTGAATTAGCCATTTCTATATTCCTCTAAATCTCTATAATCTTTTTAGTTAAAAGGATGACACGACCCGTAAAGTCTAAATCGTCTAACGGGTAACACAACAAATTTCAAGATTTTCCAAAATCAAAATTGTGGAATCATGGTTGATATTAAACTTTAAAGTTAACATATCAAAAAGTTCTAATACTAGCTCAACTATGCGATTTGAACAGGAATATGTTTTAGAGAAAATGTCATCTCTTTTGTAAAATATTGTTAATGAAAAAGTTACAATAATGGTACCTACCTACATTTGTTCTACATTAATAATATGCCTAATATTATAACAAAACGTAAAACGCCACTACTTTTTCGTTGGACAATATTTTATAAAAATGTATATTAAACATAAGTATTCAATGTTTTAGTTGCATCGTTTACAGTTTTCCACATAAAAAAAAAATTGAGTAATTTCAAGTCAAGTCCACGTATGGTAATTAAATTCATTATAATTAATCGCTGGCCGTACAGAATTTTCACCTCTCCATACGTTTTACATAATGACGTATATTTACAGGCGAAAATATCAAATAGTTAATATTCACTGTGTGATGTAAACGGAAAAACCTCTCTAAGAAAACCGGTTTTAAGTCACTCGAGAATTGCAGCACAGAAAACATAATGTCCCCCCTTTTCGCCAAACTTGTGTACTTAACAATAATGTTAATAATGTTTTTATAGTTATTATTATTGTTACTTATACCTACGTACATGTACGTCGGTGATGTATACAGAGTGATTATTTTAACAATAAACACTTTATCGTGAAAAGCATTAACGTTTTTGAATATATTTTTTTACATAGTTTAAAGTCATTATAAAACTTTATTTTTGAGACAATAAATTATATTTTTTACCGCTTTTTATTGTTAAGATGGAGTGGGGTTTAATTTAAGATTTTATTTACATTTGCTCTGATTGCTAAAAAGGTAAAAACTATCCCACTTATAATAGTATTAGTTTTTAAGTATTTTACTCTTTTGAACAGTGTTCATATTTCATTTCATATTTCGAAATAAAATATGTTTCCGAGAATTTTCATACAAAAAAATTGAATTTTAAACGAGCCGCTCATAATTTATAACAATTTAAATTTTATGTAGAATATGAGTGGACTACTGGAGTTTAATGGACCAACTTTTTGCGAGAAACCCTACATGCCATGACATTCAAATCCATCCATCAAAACGTACTCAACCAAATACTTACATAACTAATTGACTTAAAGAAAATATCATTTTTTTTCAATAACATTGTTTGGTAACGTCTTCAAATTGGTAAATGGACATTTTCCCCCTACTGTTTTCGGTGTAGTAGGACATTTTCCCCTCGATATATTTTTGATGTGGACATTTCTCCCCATTTTTTTTAAAGTTTACCATTTAATAATATTATATTATTTATTATTTAATATGAAATTATTTTTTTTTGTTATTTTCATAAATATAATAAATTATAGATGAATATATTTTTGATTAGTTATACTACTTGAAACAATAAAAATTACAATTAAAATAATTTAAGAAAATAAGATTATATATAAAAGATAAAAGATTGTCTAAATAAAATATAATTAATAATTAATAAAAATGGCTAAAAATGTTGACATAAAAGTGTTACATTTTGTAAAAAATCTTTGATTTGTGATTCTTTTGTTATTTCTAAACATATATTTTTTTAGCATTTGTTCATATTTTACTTTTTTTTTTTTTACTAAAACTGTTAAAATTATTTTATTGTTTCAAGTAGTTCAGTTGATCAAAAATATACATCTACAATATACAATGTATAATTTATTATATTTTTTAAAATATATGGAAATATTGGACAATACACAAAAACAATAATATTATTAAATAGTAATCTCTAAAAAAATGGGGGGGGGGAATGTCCACATCAAAAATATATCGGAGAGAAAATGTCCTACTACATCGAAAATAATCGGGGGGAAAATGTTCGGGATTCCTTCAAATCATGCCGTAAAAACAATATTTTCATAAACGTCAAATACTAAGTTAGTGCTGAGTTAATACTTTTCGAGATATCTATTGAGTGTATACTGTTAAATTAATCACCTCGTGTACGATTCCGTGGGTCGTGGGTCGTATATAATATAATAAAATTTTAATATTATGATATCACAAACACAATGGATATATATATATATATATATACAAAAAGACTTTTAATGAGATCATAACCATATCACAATATTATATTATTATCTGATGTATGATGAGGCGGCGTCGGCGTTTTGGGTCAACACAAGTATGAATTTGTGACGCAATACATTACATATTATATTATTATGTACCGACAATCTACTTTATTCTTACCCATAATAGAGGGTTTCCATATATTATTTTACTCAAACCGAGATTTACATTAATTGTATAATTATTATTGGAAAAACCTTACCACTCGTCAACCACTAGTTTTAACATTTTATTTTTTTGATATCACACACAATGGTCATCAATCTACGAACTAAAGAAAACTAAAACTTAGACTAAAAACTAAACTACGTTTACTAAATCAATGTTACAAATCGATTGTCGGAATAGGTAACCGACAAAATGATTAACCAGCGATAAGTGACAACAATTTTCGTGTAATGTAACGGGAAAACAATGAACGTCAATAATTTATTAACGTCACCAACGCGGGATATGGTTTTGAATAATCTCCAACTTGATTATTTTATCGTTTATCAAAATAATATTGTTTTTCTACTCGAATAATTGTTGATCGAAAAACAAAATGTTAACATAAATAATTATTTAAGTTCAAGTCTGAGACAATTATTGGCTGCACCGATCTAACACTTTATCGGGATCCCACGGGACAATATATTCAAAACCGATACAGTTCCGGCCAAACCGGGATGCACTGAAACCTTACTATAATTTATGATTGTTATATAATATTTAATAAAAATACGTATATAAATATTATAAATGTTTTTGATGACGACGTGTATACAAGGGTAATTGATCAAAAAGTCCGAGGACATTTTCATTGTCAGATTAAAAGTCCGATTAAAATATATTTATATTTTAATAATATTTGTAAACTGTAGGTATATTAAGGTATAGTAATCAAATAAATAAGAAAATTGATTACATTTCTTAAATTTAAATTTTGTGAATAAAATATTTTGTATTTTTGAACTTTTTGTCTAATGATAAAAATATGAGTTGTGACTTTTTTCAAAACGAACTCTTTGTCATCGGACCTTTCGTCCGGGATTCGTATATAGGTGCCCCCAGCGGCGACAATATTTTCGTTATTTTTTTTCATCACAATAAAATCACGCCAATGCCGCGCACAGTGTAATGTAAATCATAATAAATATAATATTATTATTATTTGGCGTATAATAAATTATGGTGCGGCGTAAGTCCGAGTCGTTTCGTCTGCCGTCGCCAGTCGCCACTGCCCCCTCCCCCGCCCCCCGCCACCGCCGCCGCTGCCACCACCGCCACCTCAAACAACCTCGGCGACTCTGTCCGGCACTCCGGCGTCCGTTCGGAGAGCATTCGAAGTTTTACGACTGGCGCAGCAACATGTCGTCGTCGTCGCCATCCGTCTTGTCGTCAGCGACGCGCGCGTGCACCACCGCCGCCGTTTTGTTGTCGCTGCTGGCGCTGGCCACCAACCGGGCCGGTGCTGCGGCCGTTGACGCAACTATCGTCGCCGACGCTTCTGTGGTCACCGTCACCCCGTCCACCGCCGATGCGACCCCGTCCACCGCTGACGCCATCGCGTCCACTCCCGCGGCCACTGTAGACAACACCCTCGACACGGCCGACAACGTTCTGCAGCCGGCCGGTTACGGATTATCTTCCCCGAAGCCATCCCAGCCACCGCCGGTTCGTATGCGACATAATTCAATATGACCCATGACGTTCTTTTTTTTTTTTTTTTTTAATCTGCAATATATTATAATATTCTAAGCTTAGGTCGTACTTGGTTATTTTTTTTTTAATGTTCCTGACGAATATCGTTTTCTCCGCTGCCGTTTTCTGATTTCGTCACGGTTTTACAGACAACAGTGATCTGCGGTCATTCGTGTTTAGTGCTGGCGATCTGTCGATCTGAGTGTTTCGACTATGAAGCCAAACAGTATGGATATGGTGATCCGATAAAGATATTATAATATGTGTAATCTTTAGCCGGCGTTTCCCCGTTTCACGGGTGTTCAATATATTTCCTTGCTATGGTCGTAACTCAAATAATTCAATTTTAAACTAAAATAAATTATGTACATGACGTAACACACGCCGAGGAATCGAGATCTTAGAAGCCACTAGCCTAGTTTTGCGTTTTAATTTATAAGTTTGCACGGAAACGAAAAAGGTTCAAGGAAAAATATGATAAGTTTTTTTTTTTTTTTTAATCGATTGTTGAAACTAATATATGATTTGTATCTAATGATTATTAATCATCTATGTAAAAAATATAATATGCTAACGAGATAATGTCGTCCAAGGTATTATACGTTTATAAAATAACCATGTACTTACCTATGTAGATGTAATTTATACATATATAATATTTATATTATATATTATATTGTGATGTATAATCGCAATGCATTTGTGTTGCATGTAAATGTGCTTGCTATTGTTGTCTTATTAGTTCGTAATAATTTGTAAGTACAAAACAATGATATAACATATAAGGAACATATGAAATAATTATTAGTAGAATACTAATTTTGTTAAGGTTTTGTTACTGATGCAAAGATTACCTATACATTTACAACCGATAGTAACTAAAATTAAAACGACATCTTGCGATTATACCATAATAACAAATGCTAGACGTTAGAAATGCTATAATGAATAATAAAACGAAAAAGTGAAATTTAGAACGACTAATTTTTTTCCATTTTACGCTGTTGTAATAGATTTTCAAACAAACATCGGTAATAAATAATAATACGATTAGCTACTTATGTAGTGTATACTAAGCCAATGTTTATTCAAATTAAAGCTAATGTTTTTACATCGGAATTATTATCAATAGACATTGAATCGTAAAAGTGAACAATTATCAAAACATTAAAATATAATGGGCATCAATCTCAATGTCTAATAAGTTATCAGTATGAATAATGAGAACCTCGTATAAATCTACATAATATATACAAATGAAATGATAATCGGATATTTATGTAATATATTATAAATTTAAAAAATACTTTGTACGGTTTTAATTTTTTTTTTTATTTTGCAATTCGTATGAAATACTATTGTTTGACCGCCAAATTGGTAAAACAATTCGTTGGTAATATAAATATTTCCGTATAATCACTTACGTAACCTTTGAAATACACACAAATAGTGTCATCTAATTAGATTTTAATCATGAATAACATGTCTTCCTTGGAGGCAAAATTTATCGATTGGTCAAACACAAATGGTTTGACTGATTATAATAAATTATGCGTATTGTAATTTTACGATTTTTTTTAATTTCGAAATAGAAGGACCACGAGCAAATCCTATATATACAAGGTGATCAGAATTTTGTGTAAAAAAATAGTGACTATAATTTTTTCATATGATTTGTTATACGAAATTTGCTCCCTCCCCCCTACGCGTATAGGTACATATTGTATAAATCATAGAATACGTAAGAAGCAACACAAATAAAATAATGTTATGTATATCGTCATGTCGGTTGAATGAATTTCGTGTAATAAATGTATAATTAATGTAATAATGTTTTTTTTTAACATGTGCATTATATACGTACACCCAGCTATAAGTAGATACTTGTATTATATTTATAATTTTATGAAATCAAGTTTACCGTAAAGCTTATTGTTGTACAGTTATACTTTCCATAAGTTCTGTAATAACGACAATTACTTTACCTTCCTATATACTTATGTGTTGTATTGTTTATTGTGCATATAATTATATTGGTTCGATTTTTATTATAGAATATATCGTTAACATACGTCATGTGAAATAAGTAATAATCTAATATATAGTATAATGTTTTTAACGAGTTTGGTGAGAAAGAATGTTTGAAATTTGAACCCGTATATTTGTTATTTTCGTGAAAAATGTTCTCAAACGTCGTTTACACCAAACAACGGTAGTCAGTACGACACCCTTAAGTTTTTTTTTTCGTATAAGATAATTGAACTAGACAAGGAAAAACACACAGTCGTAGGACATCGATTATGCATTAGGTAGGTTACCTACGTAGAGAGAAAAGGTGTGGATGGTTCATCAATGGGGGCCTTTCGAAGAAGACATATTCCACGTCTTAAATTATACATTATATACATTGTCATCGTAAAATTGTGTTTACTTATCATGCAATAAATTTAATTGAATTATATATATATATATAATAATGTATGAGTGTTTTGAGATTTTTGAAATTTTTGAAATCTATCACAGATTTCATAGTAACTATTTGTATGTGTACACAGACATTTTGTCCGTATAGAATATAGATTATCATCATTCATTAACATTTAAATTGTACTCACTATGTATCCCGTAAAATATTTACGTGATTCCCCTATGAACAATTTTACAGTCACGAACATTTTTAATTTAAAACCCACAACCCAGCTACTGATGTACCCCATTCAATTTTTGTCTTACACATTTATCAACCAACAGCTAATCCACCATACAAAGTTATTAGTAGGAGGATGGAATATTATATTTATTATTTATGTATTCTATTTTATGCTTATTCGATCTGGCATCGGTTATTTTTTAGTTGTTCCTACTCTTCTACCAATTTACTATTTAATAATTATTATAACTGTTGTAAGATGTGTTTGTATTACCGCTGATAGAATAAAACAGAGCATAAAAATTAATAATAAGAATATATTTGAAATTCGGCCAGTCAGATTATGATATTGGAGCACTCTTTGCCGTAAATTAATATTTAGATAGTTACAAAACCATATTTTTTAATCAACAAAATTATTCATTTAGTTGTAAATTGTATGCATTGTTTGACAACAATTTTAAAATATTTACATTTTATCATATAACAATATGTTTATAATAATATGTATATTATTCAATGTTATAGTGTTGGTATTTTTTTTTTGTTTTTGAAACTGATAAATTTATTTTATCAAATAATATTTGAACCGGTTAATTATTAATATATAGATAAACGAGTCTGTATAGGCATAAATCTGTATACAAAACTATTAGAAAAAACCATTTTCCATTACATACCTATGCCTTACAGTTACTCAGCTACTACAGCTAACCGTGATTTTAAGTACTTTTTTTTTAAATATCCGTGACCTCCTACATAACTTGTATAATATATATACTGGTTAGCCTGTCTCCGACGGCGAAAATCTGATAAAAGAGTTAAATATTTATTACCTACAGACATTTATTTTTATTTAATGTCGCCTACACCATCGTTTTTGATATTCGGGATAATGGGTTTTTCGTTCCTACCGAGGTAACAATAACGTAACGACATGATTATTTTTTTATACGCATTTAATGGACGTTAACTGCGGACGTGTTTACGAAAAACAAGAGTGTATACACCCATCATCGTACACGCGTATAGAACAACAACACAATATTCGCTTGCCGACCACACATAATAATAATAATAATAATAATAATATTATAATATTTTACGCTCGTAGGAATTTCGATCGTCGTTTATCATATTATCATCGCGCATGCCGCCGCTTATGTAGTTATTGTGAACTTTTTGTCGGTATATAATATTATTATAACGTGCGCGTATATATACGACCGTTCATGTTATAATATTATTATTAGCAAGTACGTACAATGCGTATACGTAAAGCGCGTTACGTACGAGCTCATAACATTATTATGTTATTAAGGAGTGTAACACTTGGTCCAAATACAGATAATCGGGGGCCCCAAACGACGCATAATATAATGCATAGATACACCTACATACACAGTGTTGTAGTTGTCGTTGTCGTTGATGCTGTTATTAAGTATCAGATAAATGAAAATGGTCAACCGAGCAACGTTTTGCTCATCGATTCGAATGCACAATAAAATAATCTACAATAATTATTATAATCACAACAGTATGTTATTGTAATCATACATCCATACACTATATACACTATATACATTATTATATATATATATATCTCACGACAGCGTATTAGCTATATTCCTATACATGATGATTTGCTAATAGCAAAGTGTGTTCACTGTTCAACCCGTTTTGTTCTCTGACCAGTGGCAAATTTACAGGGGGCTCAAGGGTCATGGACCCTCCCCTCCTCCCCCCGACGAAGATATAAGATATTTATATATATTTATTTATTTGTTAGGTATAGTTTAGATACACTTCATTATACATATTATATATTTTAAATATTAAAAAAAGCCACCTGGCGTCAATTTACACATAAATTAAATAGATATTTAGAAACAGTGTTCTCTCCAAAAAAATGTTGAAAATCCGCCACTACTTCTGACGATGCGACGTTTATTCAGATTCTGGGTTTTAAGAGTTTTTAAGTAATAATTACACTTCATGATGATATATTATAAAAATCACATAGATTGGTAATACTATACTTAAAAAGTACCTAACCTAACCTTGAGACACTTTCTTTTTTAAATGAGAACCATCCTTTTTTACTGTAAATTGTTAACAGGATGATTTTTTTTTTTAATTTTTGACGCTTCTAAGCCGAAATAATACAAACAAGTAGTTTCCGAGGTATACATTTTTAGTAGGTAAGTGTTGCATATTGCCATATCCATACTTATCTATTATATCTTATTATATATCCATGGTAATAGGTTAAGCATAATATATCGGGGCTAATGGGTTATGATTATTTGAAAACTATAGTCCTATTAATATTATGTAGTTTATTATTTTATTAACATTTTATAATTTGCAAAAAATTATCTGAGTATAATATGAGCAATATTAAATATGTCATATATTATATATTTTACGTAAAACCATTATTAAGGATAATTATTCCTAGCACTTAAAGTTTAATGACTCAATAAATAACTCGTTCAAATTCTGATTTACATACATTATGATTTACGCGCATTAAAATTTTTAAAAAGATTACGTGCTTATCGATTTAAATTAGAAAGGTTAAGTTAGGGGTTATTATTTGAAAAAGAAGTTTTTACTAAAATATTATACTCTTTAATGGTAAAAAAAATCAGAATTTGAATAATGAAAACGTGACCGTTGTTATAAGTCTATAACATGTATAATATAATATAATAGTGTTAATTTATTAGCATATAAGTTGTTCGAGTGTAATGGATGAAAAATAAGATAGATTGAAAATAATTTAATAATAATAATTACGACTTGACGATTTTAAAAACCACGGAGCATATTCATAAAAAAACTAATAAACATAAAAATGTGATTATTGTTGCTTGTGCCAGTAGCGCACACAGGATTTTTTCCATATAGCGGATTGTGTTAATAATAATTAAACTGAAATTATATACTAGTATATTACTGATACTAGAAGTGATTGGCATTTTGAAGAAATACATTTTCACGAAGGAAGAAATATTTCGAAAATATGGAGATGACCCCTTACATTCCTGTGCACCACCTGTTCACATATCTATACAAAATATGATATTATCAACTATGTTGTACTGTCGTACTTATACACACACACACACACACACACACATATATATATATATATATATATATATACATAAAACACGTCAAGAAAGTTTAAAAACTTATATAATAATCTTAATTGTGTAATACATATAATATAGTGTACTACAATTTGCAAAATACGTATAGCTTTCTAGATACGCGGAAGTGTAACTATTCATAATCGCAAACAAATCCAGACAGGTTGCAATTATAGATCTCCCAGTGCTACACGTGCAGGTTGCAGATGAGGTTATGATGTTTTTATGATAGGTCTCAACAGGACTGCGCTTTAAATTATGCTCTATTTATCCACAGACCGGTATAAGAGATAAGAAACCACCTAGCAACCCATTCCCTTATTCTCTTTGAATTCATGTCATCGTATACATTATATTTACACTATACAAATAGGCGTATTACTTAAATAAAATAACTACCTAGTGAAACCTATATATTATACAATAATCATTAAGAATTTTTTTTATCCACTATTAAAGCATTACAATTAAATTAGCTAATCGACTATGGAATAATTATAGTGATAATACATTATATAATGACATAAAATAAAAACGGAAGTCAATATCGACTTGTGAAGATAAGATTGAAATCACTTATTTCTATGAGATTTTTCTTAGACTTTTCGACACAATTATAAATTTTATATTTTCTTTATCGGGTGATCCATTTAACGTAACTATTAATGTTTTTTTTTTTTTTTTTAATGATAAGTTATTAAAAAACAACGTTTTTATAAAAAATATTTATTTTTTACTATTTTTTATCGTCATTATTTTTTACTTTTCTAATGAATACATGCATTTAATAAACTTTATTTCAAAAAAAAGAATAATTTTTGGAGCACTTTGATGTGTAAAAATCAAATTATGGACTAGTCGTTTTTGAGTTTTAAGTATTTCAAGTATTGACTATTGATGAGTGGGTGGATGCTGTGGGTATACCGAGACATATTGGTTCACTTAATTAAGCTTTAAATAATTATAATTAATAAACTCCTTGACCGAAATTTGCATTTTATAGATCGAAATACTCCAAATAATATGCTGCTTCAGAATATGAAATTAAAAGTTCATTTGTTACCATTAAAAAGTGTAAAAAATCTAGTTTTTTCCTAAAAATGTTGTTTTGTAACGATTTTAAATTATGTAAAAGAAATATTTTCAAAAACATTTGTGTTTTCTGAAAAAAACAGAGTATTACGTTAAATAGAACACCTCAAATGTACTTTACGTTTTTTTTTAAATAATTATAATTATTTATTCCTAGTTTTGATTTTAAACAAATAGGTTGTAAAATATATGGGCGGTATATGTCTTTAGCGTATGTAATATTTGTTACGCATTTATTTTTTTAACGAGCCATCTTAAAAAATTACAATTTAGTAGAAAAATTAATATGCCAACGGAAAATTAGGGTACTTAATATACGCTGTCTAATAATATAAAAAATCAATTAATAATTATAACTTTTTTAGTTGAGTTAGATTATAAGAGGTAAAAAATAATGAAAAGTAAAAAACTTAAAAAATGTGTATATTATATCACGCGATATTTTCCATTTCTTATTTGTCATATTGATATTTTCTTGAAATGTTTTAATATTAAAAAACAAATAGTTTGCAAACAAAAATTACTATAAAGAACAGGAGTCATCAGATATTTGATAGGCACCAGAAAATTAGGAAATGTATCTGTTTGATCTCGTTAAATCTGGGGTTGTAAATATATTACGCATATTATTTTCCACACGATAACCGTCAATGATAATTTTTCTTTTAACAATACCATTAAAATATATAGTATTATTAGGTATATGGTACTCGGCGATGCAAGCATAACAATGAATACATATGAATACATACACACAATGTTACGAGTTCTAATAATAATGCTGATTATTCCGAGTTGTAGCACGTACGCAAAAGAATCCTTGTATACTATTAGATCAATAATTTATTATCATCATATACGTATTATATTTTGTTATAACTTTAATGAAGGGCATTGATAAGATGTTTCGATAATGAAAAAAAAGATTTGATAGTATAATTTAAAATCCATTATACATGCACATATATATATAGAGAGAGATCTATGGTCCGTCCTTGTGTCCTAACCTAACCTATTCTGTCATAAACTAGCTCCATCCGAACGAAAACAATCAAATTCATAATCCATAAAATTATGTTTTATTGAAATTTCCGTCCAATCCAAAGGTACATTTGTACTTTGAACGTGTTTTGTGCTGAAAATCTATATAAAGTAGTTTCCAAAAAAAAAAAAACAAGCGTATTCATAAAAATTGTATGAAAAAAATTGCTATACATTACGTATATAATGAACTTGAAACGGAGTGTGCGCGTGACCTATATTATCTGAGCATCAATAATAGGTACATTATATTATGGTTCAATTGGTTATTATTATTATATTTTATTAAGGTTCCAGTCAACTATTGATTTTATTTTATGTCGCATATTACAGCATATCGCTGTACATATCACTACAGTGCGTATAATAGGTATATATATATCGATAATCATATTTTGTTTGCATTTTGATTTTACTTACTTAATCATAATAATAATACATTTGGTAAACTTTTTACTACAATATAAGAATATTAACAGAGAAAATTAAGAAATTTAAAGACTGTTTTAATACTGAATTAAATTGTATATTATTTATATACCCTATCACCTATGTATTAGCATTGATTAATTCATGAAAAAATATGCTCACTATCGTTGAATAGTTGGGAAATAACAACTTCATATTAATGAATCGCCTAAGCTTATATAAATATTTGTACGTTACTATATTTTTTTATGTGATTCCAAAATAATTATAAATAAATATTTTAAAGTTTAAACATCTTAATATTTTTTGAACGTACAAGGTATGGAGTAAATATAAAGTAGCCTTGTGAGCTATGCCAAAATAATATAGATTTAATTATTATTAATTTTATTGAAACGATTTAAACAAAATAAATGAATAACAAATTTATGTAGAATATGAACAAATAGCTAATTATTAATTACTAATACTTTAATATAATACTGGGTACCTATATCTTTTAACATAACTGACACTAAAATTTTTTTAAACTTTTTTGGAAATTGTACAAATTGATTCAAACCAACCGAGTTTTTAACCTATAAGTTATATGAGCAATTTGTCATAACTAATTATTTACTCCTTCAAAATCAAAATTTTATAAATTGACATTCTCCGAAAAAAATTTGATTAGGAATATGAATTAAAAAATGTGTACCGTCATTCAAAAAAGAAAAAACGTTATAATATAAGTATAAAATATTAATAATTAAAAATCAACTTTTTTCTATTTCATCATAATATATATGGCTTATATTTGAATTAATTTAATTTTAAATACTGTACCTATTTAAAACGAATTTACCGTGTAAATCAATAGAAGTCATCCATGTATTTGTCTAAGCTATAATTTAATGAAATAATTGATCAATTATTAATTTATAATTTTAGGTTCTGGCTACAAATGGAGACATTTACAGTTTTGTCGTCCATTCGAAAATCAAGTACAGATATGCTCAGACTGTTGTATCGAGTCGCGTGGCCAACAAGGGAAACACTTCACATGAAGTACAGTTCTACGTAACTCTTCCAGAATCCGCATTTGTTTCTAAGTTTTTAATGTAAGTAGTTTATTCTTATATATTTTTTGGACCATGAAATCCAATTAATCGGTCTTGTTGTGGTTTTAGGGAAATAAATGAAAAAGTATACGAAGCTTATGTAAAAGAAAAGAAAGAGGCTAAAGAAGAATATATTGCTGCTGTTAACTCGGGTCAGACAGCGGCTCATGTCGAGCAAAAGTAAGTACAGTCTAATAATTTAAATTCAAAATCATTTCTGATCTTAAATGTTGAAAACTAATAATGGTTTTGTACGCAGTGCAAGAGATTCAAATAAATTTACGGTTTCTGTAAATGTGGAAGCAGAAAGCAAAGTTACGTTTAATCTCACTTACGAACAATTGTTAAACAGGAAATTGGGAATTTATGAAAATATAATAAACTTACAGCCCGGACAAGTGAGCACAAAATTATCAATTGGTTGTTATAACTGTTAAAATGTTAACATTATTTTGTAACTATTGTTGTTATAGGTAGTTAAAAACTTGCAAGTTATAGTAGATATCGAAGAATCTTCAAACATAACAACATTAGAAGTGCCAGACATAAAAACAGCGAATGAAATTGAAACTACAATTAGTAGTACGTATATATAATTATTAAACTAATTGATACATATATTTTTTTTAATCGATGGCTCAGTGAAAAAAAATTGTCTTTCGCTATTTGGTAGATTACAAGTTAAACTAAAAACCTTTATGAAGTAGTTCAGTGTAGCAATTTAGTTAATAAAATAAATGCGAGTATTGAAATAAGTTTTTATTTAAATAAAATTTAAACGAATTTTTTAGTTTTATATGATACACGTTACTTAGCTATGAGCCATGACATCATTTAAAATTTAAAATATTGTTTAATGATTATTAAATTATGATAATTTTAGTTATTGTACTTATTTCAAAATATTTTATCTTTTTCATACGGGCATTGTGTTTAGATAGTAGATATTATTTTAATATAGCACATACAAATGTATTTCAGAAAACAAATTGGCTAAAATTTCCCATGAGTCAGGCAACAAAGCGACGATAACGTGGAGTCCAACTGTAAAAGAGCAGTTATCATTCACAGAACATGGTGTTAAAGGCCAATTCATTGTTCAATATGACGTAGATCATAAATCTGCACCAAATCAAGTTCTTGTATGTTATATTGTTATTTACAATTTATAAATAATATTTAATAGATTTCTTATAGTAGAAAAAGTACATTAGTATATAATAATAAACATATGCTTTTTAAATTAAAGTAATTTATTTTGCTGAAGATAGATTGAATTACAGAGTATATTTTCAACGAATCATTTTTTGTTTTATTATACATTTTTTTTAACTCAGAATTTTCAAATAAAATGTGACTTTACTGACACAATAAAAAAAAATTGAGTTATTTCATAAATTAATTATATTATCCAATACATAAAAATATTCAAACCAATTTTAGTGTAAGTGTAAAAGTCTTCACAAATTGGAAAAAAAATGAATAATTGAATAATTTATATTTATTTATGTGACAATACACTGAATGAATCATCATATCTATACTCTTTATTTTAATCTAATTTCAGAAAAATAAGTGAACATAAAAAACATGTATTCTACAATATATTTTACTAATTTGATTTTGCTTTTTTCTACTATAAAAAAAAAAAAAAAGTCTTGTTTTATTTTAATTCTTTTTAAATAGATTTTAGTGAATAGTCCAGTTATTCAAAATGAAAATAAATTAGGTTTAGCTAAAAGCTCAATAAAAATGATTTAGCTCAATTATAGAATGTAATGTAATATGTATATATAATATAAGTAATTTTGATGTATAAAAAAGAAAGGGACAACGCTTTAGATTAGGACTTCGACTAACCTTATCGGACTGCGTCACAAATAATACTTACTGAATGTCAATATGATTATACGATTTTTTATTAATTGTTTGTAAATAATGAATTATTAATTATTGTTTATAAAAATTAATCATACAAAAACAAATTAAAGCATATCAATGATTTGAAATTTGAAGTATAATATGTTTTAGATCGACGATGGATATTTTGTTCATTTCTTTGCACCTACAGATTTGAAACCACTTAGAACTCACGTCATATTTGTACTTGACGTTAGTGGTTCTATGGTTGGACAGAAATTACCACAGGTGAAAGAAGCTATGAGCCAAATTCTGTCAGAAATCCATTCCGAAGATTTTTTCACGTTGATACTTTTCTCAGATTATGCTCAGGTAAATGTACATTTTTTTCACTAACATATATGTTTGCTGTTAAGGATTAACTTTTGTCGATGGAATTCTCGTGTAACAGGTTTGGACAATAAACGCTACTCAAGAAACATCAAATCGCTGGGACGAAAACGGTAGCAACTGGAAGACGAACAATAACTTTAGTTTGGAGGCATTGGGAGAAAACCGTTTCGTTTTTCCAGCAACCGAGCAAAACATACAATACGCAAAGAAATTCATTCAGGACTTGATATCGGAGAGCAGTAAGACTCAATATAGGAATAAAATCCTATACTATAAAAACCACGTGAAAAGTTATGTGGTGGTGGTTGTAATTGCGTATTAATTTACAAGGTACAAATATGGAAGATGCCCTGAACAAAGCGCACTCAATCGCCAAATTGGGTGAAACACGTTTCAAAGGTGGAACTAACACGCCAAAACCTATTATTGTGTTTCTGACTGACGGTGAACCGACCACAGGGATTACTGAACCCCAGGAACTGATTAAATTTGTTTCTAACACTAACGAAGAGAAGTAAGTTGATAACTTTTGGTATATAATTATTGCTGCAAGTACACGGACACGATATTTCTCATAATATAAAGGGAACCAGATGCGATAGGTGCATGGACAAATAACATTGATTTAGAGTTTAATGTTTCAAAGTGTCATTATATGTCCTTCCACAGAGTCTATGTTCCCATTGTTTTTAAAATGTTAAATACACTCTGTATGATTTCTTATTCACTAATGTGGATAGTACGGTAACTGATCTAGGTATCGCGCTTGATCGAGAACTAACCTTCCATGATCATATTAAGACATTTTGCTGTGATCTGTGAAAACACTTGGCTTTATAAAAATGGTCTTCAGTGAATTTAATTTGATCGCACCACTTAAGTCATTATACATTTATACTGTGCGTTTGTTAGATCAATTCTGGAATATGCCGATGTTATTTGGGACGCTTCAACTGCAAGTAGTAGGAACCAGATAGGAAGAATACAACTTATATTTTTAAGTTTTGATATTAGGGTACTGCACATTAACTACAAATATCATGACTATGATCCGCTACTTAAAACGCTAGGACTATCAGTTCTAGCAGATAGACGTATATCTGCAAACGAGTGTTCTTAAGAAAGCTCATCGATGATTTTATAAACTGTCCTGAACTGTTTAGGACAACTCAATTTTAAGATTCCTAGCTTGTCATGAACAACTTATCCTTTTTTTATACTCCTTTGATCTACCAATTAGTCCCGAAATATACCAATGTTTAGAATGATTCGTATAGCCAATGAGGAATCATCTGTTTCTTTCAATCAATGGTATGTTTATAATGCGTATACTAGAGTTTATATTTTCTTGTATATATATATATTCTTCTGTACTTTGAGCCACGGCTCGTTTGATGTAAAATA